>CABEEJ010006400.1:0-27621 GCA_901482245.1 Timema douglasi
ATATTACCGGATGCCTGTAAACTCTTTTGATGATCTTCTATCCATGATTCAAAAAAGTTTGCAAAAGTACAACAACGTAATGCGGGATAGTGTGGGTGTAGAAGAAAAATTATCAGTCACATTGAGGTAAGTTTATTGCTACTTTAAAATATACTAAACTATAACCAAAAAATGATTTTCTTGACTAAAAATACATCTCGTAATGAAGTTATAATGCTCACTTGGCAGAAAAGTTACACAATTCGAAAATTAATCCTAATTTAAGGTGTTACTATTAAAACATTAATCTGATTAACAATGCCTTGGGTTTTTGCTAGAAAAATTCACATGGCTAAGTACTAGAATTCGCCATCAGGTGATGCTTTTCTCGTTTTTCTTGAGACTTAAAACTTCTTTCTAAAAGTCTAAATACTCTTAAGTATTAAAATAAGCTATGAAATAACATTTCATAGAATATATGACATAAAATGCATCTTATGAAAAAAATAGCTTACTTCATTAGTGTTTTGAAATAATATGACAATTTTTAACCATCCTCTAAATTTTTTTTTTATTTGTGTCTCTTTTCCTCCAAGTGAGCCCCATAATAAGTGGAAGGCTTATAACTTAAAATTTAAATTTAGTAGTCCTTGAATGAAAGCAATGACTGCAGCATCACTTCCTGGGAAACCACAGTATGATAATCATAAGATGAAGCAGTATGAGTGCTAAAATTACTAACTGAATATGAGTGTGATGTTGATGGGTGGGGAATCAAGGCACTATATGACAATACTGATTCATTTTCTATAGACTTGTTATGTTTGAATCAGTTGCATCGTTTTTATCTGAAAGTCTAATTTATCCGTAGCATTCATATGCTTCATATGAAGAAGCAATGATAACAGGAACATCTCATCATGATCGGTGTTCGGACGAGTGTTGCGTTGATGACTTGATCCATGGTTCGAAAGGACTTGAATCAACTCCTTTTCAAACGTGTCATCCAACTTCCTCTTACGTGAGGATACCTGTGCCTTCTTTGCCGGAATAGTTTTAGTTATTTTATCCACAGTTTGCTCTTCCTGTTCCAAGTCCTCGATGTCTTTGAGAATTCTCAATCTTTACGTTCATATTGCCAGAGCTTCTGTAAAGAATAATATAATAAACGTGTGATATAATTTTGTTTGAATTTATAGTAAGAAAGTTTATAATTATTAAATAAATAAATAGATGATCATTTAAAAAAAACAGGAAAAAGGAAAGTGTACTTACGGTCTGAGTTCTAGTGCTACTTGTAGAAATGCCATCTGTTTGTGAAAAACATAAGGCTTTTTGCTTGAACTTGCGCTACCGCTTTTATTTTATTTTTATTTTAGGCAGCGACTGTAAGAATCCCACAGGTTTTCCCACCTTTTCTGAATTTCCTTCCCTAAAATTAGACTAAAAATAATGTACAATCATACACATTCCATGTTACCATTTACTTTCAGCTTAATTTTTTTGTTTATCTCTTTTAAGATATCTTGGAAGTGGATGCTCTTTCAAATCGTTACATTATGAATATCTCCTTGGTCGGGCAACCATTGCTATGATAGCTCATGATACCTGTATCGCTATTTGGGACGCACTCAAGCCTGAGTATCTGAAAACCCCTACAATGGATGAGAGGGAAGAAATTGCAAAGCAGTTCGAAAGTAGGGCAAATTTTCCTTTATGCTTAGGCGCTATTGATGGCAAGCATGTGAGGTTAGTCAAACCTTGGAATACAGCAAGTGAATATTTCTGTCACAAAAAGTTTTTTTCAATAGTTTTAATGGCAATTGCGGACAGTGACTACTGCTTCACCTTGATTGATGGAGGTGGTTATGGTCATGAATGTGATTCCAACATTTTCAAAGGTACAGACTTCGGGAAAAACCTATGCAACGGTGCTTTGACACTACCAGACCCAAGACCTCTTCCTATTGACCCTGATGGTAATTGTTTACCCTATGTTTTTGTTGCCGATGAGGGTTTCACCATCAATAAGCATTTGATGAGGCCATATCTAGGTAAAGGTCTAACTTTTGAAAGGAAAGTGTTTAACTACAGATTATCGAGAGCTAGACGTTTTCTGGAGAGTGCTTTCGGTATTCTTGCCAACAAGTGGTGCATTTTTCATAGGCCAATTGATATTAAAGTGAACTTGGCTGAAATAATTGTGAAAACATGCATGCTTCACAACTTCGTACAAAAGCGTGATGGTTTAAAATTCGAAGACACCTTGACTTGTTCACTAGATTCTATGACTAGCAAGGACTTGGGGACTGTAACACTGGGGTTTCAATCAGAGACATATACTGTCAGTACTTTGTTTCAAGTGAAGGTTCAGTACCGTGGCAAAATGGTATTGTCCTCAAAGATTCATAGAAGGTCAATGTAAATTAATGTAGATTAATTTGGGATATATTGGTTAATTATGAAATATGTGTAATATTGTTAATTAACTACAATATTAATATGTGCTTTCGAAATGATATGTTTTTTAATTTATGTATTTTACAAGTACTTAAAAAAAATTAAATTAAATCGCACTGGTGCAATATTTTCTTAATTCATACGTGCCCACATTTAAGAGTTGTTATTCATGGCTGAGAAAATTCTTAACTAAAGTAACTATACTTTCAACAATGTTAATTCTATTCATAAAAATCTATATAGTACATAAAAAATTGACTAAAAGTTACATCAACTTGAATTTTTCTTTTATCCTTAACATTGTTGCGTTCAACATAAGGAACATGTATATCACAACTGAAATAGTGGGATATGATTCCTATGTTATAATAAGCCAGAAATAGTTGGTTATTCTTAGCTTTATTTGATTATTAAAGTAATAAGATTTGTCACTGATTTTTTTACATGTGTTTCTTCATGTTTAGGAAATTTGAATTTGCTTCTAAAAGTTAGGCCTATATTATTGCCTTTAAATAAAAATATTTATAATAAGTGCAGTCAGGCCCACCACTAGGGGGAGGGGAGGATATTGATACCATGGTACCAGGATTTCTAGTAGCCCAGCTTGAGAACCATATTCACTTTTTTTTTATTTAAAGGATGAAAAAAATACAAAAAATATATGAATGACAAGCAATTAAATGCCTATTTAAATAAAGCACAGCCCACGGAGGAATTTACTGGTATTTGTGACAATTATATCATTGGTTAGGCCTAGTCTGGTCCTTCGTTTCAAGGTGTTTGAAACTTCACGGGCCTATTATTTTTTTACTGAAAATAAATTTGGCACACAAATAAAGTCTGGCAGTAAATTAAGTTTAGAAAAATAGCTTACTTCATCATGTGCTTAATATTTCAATGTTCATTGAAGTTACGTATTAATTTTTAGTAAAAGTGACAACAAAATGACAACAAAACAAAAAATGCACTAACCAAAGTAAAGAATGGTGTAGGTATAGGGGGCAGAGAATATTTATCCTCTGGAAAGAACTTGTTCCACCAACGACCCCGGAATAAGTTCCTCCCTCCCCTGGAATAAACTCCAAATAGCTTTTTTAATCACCTAATTTCCAAAAATTTGCTGGGAAAAGACCACTTAAAATAACGTATATAGAAGAGAAGCATTTAAATATCAAAAGGTTTATAATGGGTAAGGTTCACTACAAATAACTATACAAGAGTCTAATTTTCAAATACTTTCCAGAAGAAGACCACTATTTTCTAAGCATTTGACGATCGAGGTCCTCCAAACCCCTAAAAAAAACTTTCTTTTTTTGCTAACTAGCCCTAGACAAATGAGGCAAATATTACAAAGAAGGGGAGGGGCCTTGCCCCACGTACTGGGCTCGGTTTGAGGGTCAAGTGGGCCTGAGTGCCGTGCATATTGTTATTATTTATTTTATTTGAAAATAAAAAGGTAGTATTGTAAATAAAATATTTCAACTTTCCAAGATTTTTTTTTCTTGCGCACTCATTAGATTCCATTTATCCTCCCCTATCACAGCCTTCGAAAAATTTATCCAAGCATTGGCTTTCACATTTTTGTCTCTATAATCTTGAGATTTAGTGTTCCACAGGCAGGGGAACGTTTCGACGTGAATTATAATTGCTTCACTATCAATAAAATCAATGAAATTGTAACGCTCATTCATGTTGTATATATAATATTGCTCACAATAAAAAAAATATAACAGTTTTCTTTAAGGAAAAGAAATATACAAATCATCAAAACGTTTGTGACTGCACTTTAATGACAGAGGTACGTGGAGGCACAACCCTTGTAGAGGAACATCCCTCGGTTTTTGTCGCGCGTGTGGCAGGTAGAGAGGCGGGATATGTCGCCAGGAAAATGGACCCCGGTGCATTCCAACGCGACATGACCTTGAAGCCGCATGTGACGTATCTCTGTCTTGCGATATTTGCCGCTCGTGTAGCATCCCACCATTGAAACTCGTGGTTTTCGTTTTTTTCGCGACAAAAACAGCTTCAGCGCAGTGGGAAAAATCGCTCGTGTGGCCTTGGCCGAGATGGTGTATCGCGATGGCCTTCTTATATATGAAAGTATAAAAGGGAGGAGGTCATCGTGACAAGATTCCGCGTCTGGCATACATTTCTGGATCATGGAGTTTTATAAAAAGGGGATTCACCTCCAGTGTGTAAGCTTTGCGATGCTCCCCTTAGTGTTATCACATTTTATTGGATTGTCGCAAATATGCCCCTATTCTCCTGGCTTTTGATTTTAAAGATGACCATTGTCCATTGGCCATTTTAAATGCCATTTGAGTCACTTTTTACACAGCGATTTATTTTGATTATGTTTCATATTGAGAATTTTTAAGCATTTTTAATGTATTTTAATGTTATCTTGTCTTTTTAAACAATTTTAGTTTACTTTAACATTATTTTTCAATTTTTACAACATTTTATATTCTACTTATTTTTTTAATAATATTTTATATTTTTGTCTGTATTTTTAATATAGTTCATACACCTTTGGGTTAGTTAAGCAGGTGTTTCACTCGATTTGTACTAAAGTCCGAGCACTCCCATGGAGTGGTCAAATAGGTATCTCATTTTGAGATTTATTTTTACATTGTATACAATTCTTATTTTATTTTATTCCTTCACCTGCTGTTTCCGACAGATGCATTGCTTATTATGTCTCTCCCCTATGCAGATTTTACTATGTAATTATAACGTTTAAGGCCCAAATGGCCTCATTGTGTCGAGCCTATAAATCTTACTACTACTACTACTACTACTACTAATAATAATAATAATAATAATAACATTAACAGCAACTTTTTTCCGCGGTCTCTAGACGAAGAAAATATTGATACTGGTGAGATAATACCTGGGCGATGGAGGTCGGAAATAAGCGAATTTCTCAATTTGGGGAGATATGGTGATAAAGGATCAATGGACTTGGCAAATAAAATGTGGGATCATCTTAGAGATTACTTTAACAACGAAGGTGCTGTTACTTGGCAGTACAGGGAAAAAAAAATTAGTTTCTATTCACACAAAAAAAATTGTGTTTGTGATTCAATAATTAAAAACTATGTACTAACAATATTTAGTAAAGTATTATTGTAAACTATCCTAAAATTGTGATTCATTCATTTTGATCTGGTGATTAATTATTTCCGTTTACTTTTCAGATTGATTTGAGTTTAATATTTCCCCCCTCGCATTTATCATGATTACTACCATTATATGAAACCACTTGAGATGAGGTGCGTAGACATCGGCAGAACTGCTACCTGACTTCTTCGATTTCTTTATCTTCATTACTTCTTGATTTTAAGTGCATATCAAGTTTTTGATTTTTTGTTTCGCTTCTAACCTCCCCCCCCCCNCCAACCCACCACTTCTCATCTCCCGAATAATGTCCTCATACACTGCCTGCTTCATTTTCCTATTTCTATAATTCACTCTATTAATGCTCCACAACTATTCATGTTCCTAGTAAAGTTCAAACTATTTAATAGTTTTCTCTTTAGAGCATTTAATTTAAATGAATTCACTGCACACGTGGTGTAGTGTACTACTAGTCCAACAACTCTACTATCCAAATATGTTTACAAAGTGGGAGTAGTTGGTAGAGCTCGTCACCAAGTGAAATATTTGGTGGTGGTAGAGTTACTATCCAACAATGCGATCCCACTCTCATTTCCCAACTACTAGTGCTAGCTAGTACTCTACTATCTTCTCTCCCAACCGTCTATACGAGGATAGTAACAGGACTTTTGGCCACTTGTCCTATTACTATCCAGTTTATTCTACCAATGTAAACTGAGCTTGGAGCTCTAAGTAAAATAGCAGAGAGAGGAAATACCTCTCATGAACCTTTAAAAATTCGGGGGGATTGGGGTTAGGAAAGTAAAGAAAATAACTAATTCATAGATTCGTCACAGGCACATTGTCAAGACGGGAATGTGCATGAATTACGTAATCACCGAGTAAACATATCCATACATTGTTACAACTATATTATGTAACAACCACCAAAGTTATCAAGTTTGAAGTTGTTATCTTTGTGTTTGGCGTTGAGTGGATGAGGGGGTTATCCATATACTCATGTGTTGTTTTTTTTCGGCTCATTTACTAACTACTGTGTTTTGAACATAAACAGAGCGTCCATTTCCTTGAATTAATCGAATATTTTCATTTGCTAGTGGTTTTCCTTTCTTCCTTAGTAAATAGCTGTGTTTGGTAACCAACCATGAATGGTATAAATATTTCCGATAGTTTGTAAATACCACCAAATGAGGGGAAATATTTCAAATGTTTGCAAAACAAGCTTAAATTATAATATTTACATAACTGAATAATTCAGGTATATGTGTTGATAGATTTGTAGAAGAATCACGTTTCATTTAATACGTTTTATAATCTCAGTTCATTACATCCCTGAAGGGTTATGATTGTATTCATAATCATTAACAAAGTTATTGTACACGAAACATTTCTAATATTTTATTTTATTTATTGTGCCACCTTAAATGTTAGCTAAATGTTTACTACGTTAATAGATGGTAGATTTTATAAAATATTAAATTATATTGACAAAACTTAGTGTTAACGATAAACTTGTCATGATTGCTTGTGAATTTTACAGTGGCATTATTACAAATATTTCGCTAGATATACTCGATTCTCCTAGTTAAATTTATTATATTATTATTTTTGAAATATTAATTTAGAGTATTCATAGTTTTTTAAAACCTGATATTGCTTTAAAAACCAAAGTAAAAATTAAATTAAGTACCGTGTGCTTATATTGGTTTTGAGAATGTTGTGAAAATCCTATTAGTTTTAATTTCCTACCCAACGTCGATTGTTAGAAATTACTTGGCTGTTTATTAAGTCCTTTACTTTCTAAAAATGTAGTATTTAAATAAAATAATATACAAGCTTTACTTGTGTATGATCTTTTATGTGCACTATGCCTTTAGTTTGATAAGATTAAGAGAATGCATAATATATATTAAGAAAATATTATATAAACTTACATCAGCATGCGGGTCGTTTTAAATCCTCCTAAAAAACCTTAGAAATCTAAAAAATATTCTACAAGTATATCAGCAATATATACAGCCCCAAACAACACTAAGAATGCTTACTTCATAGAAATCCTTTGAAAAAATTACAACAAAAAACTTAGTTATAAAAAATCTAATATAGCTACTATGTTGGTAATATCAGATTTACGTTGACTATTTTACAAATACAAAAGAAGTGATATAAAGACATCACAAGCATCGAGTTATTCATATTAATTTATAAATACAAACTAATTGACAGCAACACATGAAAAATATATAATATTATGTCAAGTAAAATTAAATACCTACAATATTTTTAATTTAATGTAAAAAAAAGGTTCACGGTGCTAGTAATTTGACATTTATATACACATTACTTTTATAATAAAAAAAGTGAATATAATGTACAAATTACAAGCTTCAAGTCCGGTTGCAGGAGAGGTAACGCATCGGTCTCTCACTACGCCACCTGGTCAGATCTTGATAGGTGACGACGCTACAACTCCTGGTCGCCTTCAGCAGGAACACAGCTCTCGTAGAGTCATCAAGTTGGTCACTAGGGACCAGCTATCGTCACATCCGACACCTAAGTCCAACGTCAAAATAGAATCAGAACATGATACTCGCCCTGTTTATTGACATTCAGAATTCCATGGCGGCGAATGAAGCCAGATTCAGACAGCTTAAGGCAAGGCTTCCAGACCTGCGACAGCCAGAACCCCTCACCGGTACCGACCAAGGAAGCATGTGCGTCGACTCTACCGCCGGACACCTAATCCCTGCACATGGAATAATCGGCTGCAATATGGACGACCTTGATACTCAATGTAAAGGCAACATACCTTCCACTCGCCAGAGACAGGAATCAAGCAAACTTCCTATTAATCATCGCGTCTAAATATCTTAATCTACCTAGAGAAATCCAGAAGATACTCATCTGCCGGGTGAACCTTCTGTACATAGCCCTCACGAAACGATTGTCTACAGCAATTGCAGCAGAAAAAGGAGACGCAGGGGCTAACATTTAACCTCCGTAGTTCCAACAGTCTGTCCCTACTCCGGTGCAGATCGTACACCGGGACAGAGTACCAGAGCAAGGAGGTCTTCAAGGTTTCTGAGGATCAGGGAGAAAGCCACCCCCCGTTAGTTAGAAGAGCCAGGAATTTGGCATAACTCGCCTTATTGATTAGGGTACCACATGTATTTATCTAGCGTCTTACCGTCGTCCGCCTCTGCCACGCCTTACTGATGGGGAAGAGTTGACCCACCGCCTCTCGATGGAAGATATCTGTAGACAGTCTGTAGAGGTGGTGGCGGCATCAAGTTTGGTGGTGTGGGCTGCTTGTGGAAGATCTGGGTACACTGCGGCTAGTGCTAGTCCCGCATGCTCCATAAATTATGGTTCAATGATAGTTGTTTTCAATTCCTGCGCCTAACTCTATTCATGTCTCACTCACTCTTAGAGCTTTTCTTGTTATGTTTTCTTTGAATAAAATAAATTTTCTTGTGACCAACCTGACTTATTATTATTGGGTGATATTAAGGGGCGGGTTACATGTCCATACCCCATAAATTAAGCCTGCATAGATCCCGGTTATTGAAAACTACTACTCTTCATGGAGTTAGTCCATGAACTACTGAATTATTATCCACGCCACTGCGAATCGCTGGAGGCATAATTTCTCGATTAATCCAGCATAATAGGCCCATTATGGCATTTTTCTTTTCGGCTAAATTTATTACCAGGGCCTCTGAATATTGTTACCGATTCCAGGGGTCTGTAAGACCACACACACACACACACACACACACCAAGTCCATGTGTGTAATTTCAACAGTCTGGTAGCCGATTATGGCTCAGCCAGGCCACGTATCCGGCTATCCGTTGCAAGACTTTACCCGTTGCCTTTGGTATGTGATAGAGGTACGTGTTGCTCCCATATTAATAATCTATTGGAGTCTAACTCCTATGGAGTATCTCATATTATAGTGTACACACCTGCTGTTTGGATTAAGTGTATTATTTCTTGCTATCCTTTAAAATACCTTACTATGAAAAAAAAGTCTTAAGGTGCTAATGACTTTAATGTGTTGACGTCCCTTTAATTTATTTTGAATTTATTATAATTATTATTGTTGTTTAATGTTAATACCTTTTAGTTTTAGTCATGTTGTAAAGTTAATTGATATCACATTTTCAAGTGTGAATAGCCTCGCTTCACGCCTCTACAATTGTTTCCAAGATGCCCTTTTCCCCTTCAAAAGAAAACAAAACAAAACACCAAAACTGCGCTAGACATTCATAACTCTACCGGGGAGAGGCAGTTCCGCCAACCTACGAACGGAGCGTTGCAAATCCGAGGTTTCCGTTCCTTCTTTGTAAGGAACAGAAACACGGCCACTGGCTTTTAATTGCTCCGCCAGAGGTAACGCCTTTCTTCTTCCGTTTTAACAAACATCCTCCTCTTGTCCCCCTCCGCCGCTTCATCTTCCTTGCCTTGAAATGTTCTTACTCTTCCTTTTGACGTTATGATAGAATCATGTTTAGCGGGGTCTGAGATGTTTGCACCACTCTTCAAACATTCCTTTTGAGAGGGAAATAAATAAATGTACTTTTCAAACAGACATAAAATATTTGCTTTTTTTTCTTTTTCCTTACATGCATATCCTTTGAAGTAGGCTACGACTTGAACATCATCCCACTCTAATATTATTTTCAATTTACTGTTTTATTTTTGAAAATTTGGTTAGCTCCTCCTAGGAGAGTAATTCAGTGTAAATATGTGTTGTTTTTCTGTCAGATAGATAAAAGTTGGCTTTTATAATGGTTAAATATCAAACAAAATATTTTTAATAATTAAAAAACTCAATTTAGGTAAGTAGGCGCACAAATGAACATGTTTTTTCTGAGAAATAATTATACAGTTCTTCGAATTATAAATTTGTTGATACATATTATTATTATTATTATTATTATTAATCTTCGTATAAATAAACACGCAATAATTACACTAATCCTGCGCGTAATCCTTAAACACAAAATATACAATATTTTATAGAAGAAATGCCTAAAATATAATAAGTAGTAATTACTACTACTTTCTGAGGAAGGTGCTTTAATAGCATCGAAATATTGAAGTGTGTGTAAATTTGTGTTAGTGTCTTTTCTTTTATTTGTGTGCTACTTTTTTCCTAATACTTTTTCATTTTATTCATTACTAAATGTTTTTGCTCAATGCACTTTTTTCATACATATAAAATATAATAAGATAATTCGGTTTTGTTACCACGACAGATATAAATACAGTGTTATTGTAACCTGGTATATTATTTCAACCAGTTTCCACAGGATGAGCATTTTAGCCGCACCTCTGCTGTGGTTCGACAATATAGATCCCCACACATAGCTGCCAACTTATAGGTGGCTGGGGTATTTTCTGAACATTCTTTATAAATTTAATTTTGAGACTCTTTGAAGAAGAAAAAAAGAATCCATAACTCTGCAAATAGTCTTGATTATACGATTTTAAATAAATAATGTTTTAATGTATTTATTCAATGTTAGTATACGCATTTTTTTTAATGCATGTAAAAATGATTCAACCAATTGTATAAGTGTGAGGAGGCTAGATAGAAAAAATGAACTCATTTTATTGGGGAGAAGAGGTGTGAAAACTAAAGTGACAAATAACATGTGAAAAGGGAACTAAAGCAGCCAGCTGAGATTAGAACTTTGACCTCCCCAATAACGGAAATCCAGTCAATTAATATACCGTTACCCGCCTCGGTGGCGTAGTTGGCTAACGCGCCATTCTTGTGTTGAACCAGACTGTCGAGGACGGGGAGATTGAAGTTCGAATTTCAAATGGGTATTCTCGCATATTGAGATCTATTCTTTTTATATTCTTATTTGTATATTGTGTTTTCACCTTTTTATAATAATAATAATAATAATAAGCACTGCGTCTTACTACCCGTTCGGGCTATACGCACCTTTTTATAGAGGCAGATGAATAATATTACTCTCTCCTATGTTGATTTTACTATGTACTTTAATTTTGTTAAGGCCCTAATGACCTCATTGTGTGATGAGCCTCTAAATACTAACAATAATATTTTTTTCAAGAGGTCCAAAATTAATTAATCCTGTTTAATTTCAATATCATATTACAAAGCAGAAATATGCCTTATTATTTCCTTAGGTCTGATGTAGCTCTTTCAAATACATTACAATAATTATTTAATAATCCTGATTAATTTGATTATTATTATTTTTTTACAAAAAATATTCAATTTTAAAAATATGTATGTTTAAGCTTTTGATTTATTTATGAATACAACAAAATTTTAACTTGAAACATTTCTAGAATAAATATTTTTATTTATTACTTGAACTTGAAAAAACTCGATCTTTAAATTAATTGAAACTTGATTTTAGCTTGACTATTGAGTAAGATATGCTTACTCTCACGCATTTATATAAAATAATAGGAAAACTGTCACAACTCAAAATGTAAAAGAAACAAGTACAATATTGTGACAAGAAAACTGATGTAGCACAAAATAAATGCTTTTAATTTACGTACCTAATACAGAAACACTGTCATAAACTTAGGTATGACGATTTTCTACTACATCTGGAGTTATAAACGACACAAGATATTACACGAAAAACGACATAACACAAGATTTGTCACGTTTACTTAAAGAAAACACGTCACTCATCGGCCGTTGGGTCACAACCTAAATATGACACAGTTCTTGGTTCATGATAGAGCAATTTTTTGGGTTGGTCATAGTGACAATAGCGGACTCGCGCGAGAAATATTTAAATTTAACTTGTGGCACCTTTCCTGATTGAAGGATGATGTACTTAGAACACAATCCACACATAATACGGAATTCGGAAAATTTCGACTCGTGTCACTTTTCTTGCGGGGATGCGTTATGTTAATTGCACCATCATTAAAACACGTTTTATTTATTTCAGCCGCTCTGACGCATAAATATATATTGTACGTGTGTGTGTGTGTCAAATGGATCATCATTAAAACACTAATTGTTCTCTTTACTCTAGTTGCTTTGACGTCCGTCGATAACTCAGGCCCTTCATAATAAAACACGTGTTCTATATATTTTAGCTTCTGTGACGCGCCCATGTTCACTCGCTCAGCAGTTCTGTCGCATTTAAAAGTCCGTTATAAAATGTACTCTTCCATTATCAAGATTGGCGAGTACAGCTATATCACACAATTTCTCCTTATTTCCCGCAACGCCACTGTTTTATTATATAAGATAAAGCGTTAAGTTTAAACCATCGACGAGCCATGTGTGTTAAAATTGTATCAAACAGCTTGCCTGAGTGCGAGGGGGGAACATTCATAACATAGTTGAGATAGCATCCCCAAATAGCGGGGTGGTGGCGTCGTCACATGACCTAGTTTCTCAATATAAAGGGGTGGAGAAGCGAGAGCAGGGGTGTCGGTTGGGGGTGAGAGAAAGGGTTAAACCCCACCCAACTACCTGGTTGTTGGCCATTCATTGTGGTGAAGTTGGCAACGATATGAAGCAAATAGCTGGTCTATTTAATACCTACAGCTCCAGTGTATACTTGACTTATCGTTCAATTATTGTGTGTGTTTATTGAACTCTTGGAATTATTCATATCTTAACCATAACATTTGTTTTTAAATTTACATTCAAAATCTTAAAATGATATCTGGTAAGGCTAGTTCTGTCACAAAGTAAATTTGCATCTCAGTATAAAAAAAATTAGTTAGGTGCTGGCTATTTTCGATACAATAAAAAATAACAGGCTAAATGTAGCAATTCACCTCATTCTCAACAACTTATAATCACACAACTAAAAACACGATCAAGCAAAAGCAGCTCGGCTAACTATAATTTGTATGTAAATCCAACCACTCAAGCTTAGCTTACGATCTCATCCATGCAGTTAAAACTACTCACGACTAGCGTATGACCACTTGCATCCAGATCAAAATACTCAAAGACCTCGTGCAAGTATACCCTGATTTTGGTTGGAAGAACAGTAGAAAAAATCAAAACATATTTCCTTGCGGCCAACATTGATAATATTTTCTTATATTATTTGTGTTATTTGTTAGGTATTGATAATATCTATCAAAAGTAACATCTGCAGATGACATGACTTTATGTATGAATATATTAACATTGTTTTAGTAACTTTAGTAACTAACTTCTACTGTTCTTCCTACCAAAATCATACTATACTTCACGCCACCCCCATCTAACTCATGACCACACAAGTATGTCACGCCACCCACATCTAACTCATGACCACACAAGTATGTCACGCCACTCCACATCTAACTCATGACCACACAAGTATGTCACGCTACCCACATCTAACTCATGGCCACACAAGTATGTCACGCCACCCCCATCTAACTCATGACCACACAAGTATGTCACGCCACACACATCTAACTCATGGCCACACAAGTATGTCACGCCACCCACATCTAACTCATGACCACACAAGTATGTCACGCTACTCCACATCTAACTCATGACCACACAAGTATGTCACGCCACCCACATCTAACTCATGACCACACAAGTATGTCACGCCACCCACATCTAACTCATGACCACACAAGTATGTCACGCCACCCATATCTAACTAATGACCACACAAGTATGTCACGCCACTCCACATCTAACTCATGACCACACAAATAGATCATGCCACCCACATCTAACTCATGACCACACTAATAGATCACGCCACCCACATCTAACTCATGACCACACAAGTATGTCACGCCACCCACATCTAAATCATGACCACACGTATGTCACGCCACCTATATCTAACTCATGACCACACAAGTATGTCACGCCACCTATATCTAACTCATGACCACACAATTATGTCACGCCACCTATATCTAACTCATGACCACACAAGTATGTCACGCCACTCACATCTAAAGCATGACCACACAAGTATGTCACGCCACCCACATCTAACTAATGACCTTTTGCATGTCTATAACGCCATCCACATCTAACTCTTGATCTCGTGCAAGTATATCACCCCACTCATAACCGAATTATTACCACACGAAAGCAAATCACGTCAGTTATGAACAATTTACTTCCATGCACAACAAACTATTTGCACTAGCCAACACCGATACTGAAACATACTAAGAAAATAACGACCCTTACCAAAACAATGATGAGGCCCAAGACTTGCTTCCTGGCTATTTTTCGAGAGATAAAATGGTTTAAGCTCCGAAACATGTATTCCATTTTATTCTTTAAAGACTGATACATTGGGCAGTGAAATCAGTATTTTTAAAGAGAAACCCGCGTGATGGCACTCCTCTAACACATACCTCAACGAATACAGGCATATACAGGAATAGTAGTATTTCGCGGACACGAACAATATCACATGATTAGATGGGTAGAAAATGCCCGTTGCAAAAAAAAACCACACTCTTCTCATACTATATGATAAAAATGATATTAAAGTTAGAAAGGAGTGATGTGGTAACGCTGTGTCTGAGATTTAATAGTCATACGGAATTAGACGAAGACACAATGAGAGGTCAGTATTGTTTAAGTAGCACTAAACTACATACAGGTAGAATACTGGGATATGGCATTGCCCATGGGAGCATCTGACAGTCGAGCTGGACCTGCGGCGTGGCTGTACGTTGACAGTTTTTCCTGGAAGGGTTAATGTTTGGTGGCGACATTGTTTAGGATGTGATTATGGGCCCCTATTTGCTACCAAATCGTTTGAATTCCGCCAGATACCGTCTTTTCATTGACACGATTTTATTTGGGGTGCTGGAGGACGTACCATTTCTTGTGCGACAGAGGGAGTGCTATCAGTGTGACGGTGCCCCTTCACACAAGTGCGGCAAAGTCCACCCCAACCATTGGCTCGGGTGTGGGGGGCTGGAGAAATGGCAACAGGAACTCATATCATTCGATTTTTTCTTATGAGGTCACTTCAAAGCAATGGTGCCCACCTCATGACCCACTGCAGTCATCCAAGGACATTGTGGGACGAATCATTGCGACTGTTACGACAGTTAACGTCACAGGCTTTCGACGCGTATTCATCAAATCCATACACCATTTGGAGCAATGCGTAGTCATGTTAGTTATGTAGGTTTAAGGCACAGTGTTGCCACATAACCCCTCTATAACTTAAATGTTTTTCTCAAAAGGTGTGGGAAGAACTGATTTTTTGCAAATAATATTTTCGACTTGTATTTACCTACATAGTTATGTGGTACTGTCTGTGTTCGCGAATTAGTACTCACCCTGTATACCAATGAAATACCGCTAAATAAAACTACACACACGGATTTCTCAAGGTTTACAATGAAGTGGTCAATATTAATTGTGCTTTCATCGTGACTGCGTAAGCATTGAGTAAATCTGTGAGGGTCCTGGCCTTCAGTATGTCACTGAATTGAACCGAATTACAAACAAAAATAATTATCAAGTGAATACATATAAGTATATCTTCGGTTTTTCGACTCCATAAAAAAGTTCGAGAAGATTTCCAATTGCTCATGGTCCAATCGTATGCCACCAACCCTCGGTGCTGTTTCCAGCTACAAAGCGTTGGCAGCGATGCTGGCGTAGGCAAGTCCAGTGGGGCCCCTCCAACTACTGGAGGTGTGCGTGCCGCTGATGGCCGAGAAGTATTTGTGTCCCTCACCAGTGAGTCGGAACCTAACGGTGACAACGTAAGCTCTGACTGAGGGGAGCATAGCGATCTGAGTTTCTTTGACTTTTTATATGTGTGTTCAGCACTGCTCTTTTGTTCCTTCGTGGATGGCTGCGCACGGTCTCTATGAGCTCAGAGGTTCTGGTTTCGAATGGGTCGGGGCACTATCGTCTTGAAGTTATCTTAGAACACGTCGGCTCGAATATGGCCAGGATAGTAGTGATGTGTTTAATAGCACACACGCGCGAGAATGGAAATGTGCGTAGTTTCATTTACAAGATACAAACTCTTTAAGAGTATGAACTACTTAGTTCTTCAAGGGTTATGATTATGTTTATGTTGTGACAATCTTTGGTTGATATATTGAATTGCATACACGCGTGGGCATAGGGAAGATATTTCTGTTTAGCGTTAAATTGTGTACCTGGGTCAACCCTGGGTTTGTGTTAATGCGCTCTAAGTTAATATTTAAGTGAAAATATCCTAAGTAATTTATCCGTCCAAACCCCCCTGAAAAATCCAGCCCTTACCTTGCACCAAGCAATGGTAGACAGTGGTGTTGTCGGTCCCGAGTCTGATGTCCTTGTTGGGAAATTTCTCGGAATACCAGTTGAGTGTCATCAAGGAAGTGGTGATTTCGGCCCGGTTGATCTCGAGCCGCTGCCTGATGAAGCCTGCCCAGTAGGAGGGAGGATCTGGGCAGTAGCCGGAGATGGTGTTTGGTGTGGCATCGGAGAATACCGTTCCCACCTCCCTTGTGTTGGCCCCCCAAGTGCACGCTGTCCAACGTTCATTCTGTAAGAGTCTCGTAGCCCAGGTCCCCGAGCCGCGGAATATCTACGGTGGCGTAGCTGGGCCAACTTAAGTTATAGCCAGAGCCCTGCTTTTATGGTGAATAAAAAAGCCCAATTTCGTTTTTAAGTTCCCCAAAAGCGGTGAATTACAAAAATCCTATTTTTGCGACGAAATTATCGAATTAAGACAAAAGCGTTAAAAAAAAGTGGTTTTTACCAAACTTTCGTGATTAAGGTGACTTTGTTGGGTTAAAACAAGACTTCCAGAACATGTTTGAAACAGGTAAACTAAACATATTGAAGTGAATACCAAAAATTACATTTTGTTTGGACAAAACGGTAAAAAACACTAGTCCGCAAAAAAATGTGCTGTCAACGTATTAAAAAAGTAAGATTTAGCGGCAGCTGGTCCGGGAAAAGTATGTACAAGTCACAAAGACAAAATATTACACAAAAATCATCTTGTTACTTCACAAAAATTGTGACTATATTTTAAAATCTCAATTTATGCTAGAAAAATACAAAATAACTACTCAACATCACCAAACTGCAACATGCAGCTGGTAACAATGTTATCCACTTTCATTGTGGTTCTGCGGTCTGTTACTACTAAACTATACCTAGAAAAATATCGTTCTGAATCTGCATTTGAAATCGGCAGCCACAACGCTTGCAAACACTTTGTTGCGAAGTCACTGAACATACTGTCTGTCTTCAGCCCTAGCAGCACATTCTCAATTTTTAAACTTTCGATGCCATCACTCTCTTCCATCAAAACTTTCAATTTTTATTTTTCAATATCCCAAAATATTAGCGCGAATGCCGAAAATCGCGACTAAATCGCGATTATCGCGGACATCATTTAAAATCGCGAATATCGCGCTAAAACGCCGATTTCGCGAATTATCGCGACAATTCTGAGCATATATTTGCAATCAGGGTAACCTGAAATGTGAACATCTGAAAGAAAAAATGCCATATCTAACATTCGCGAACTATCGCGAACTCCACAAACGCAGGGCTCTGGTTATAGCCCAGCAAGCTGATGTATCCTGCGACTCTTGTTCTGTCCTTTGGCGAGAGTTGGGGGACCTGGTGACAGAGCTGCTGCGCTTTTCTTGAGGCTGCTGGTGTTATGTGTAGCGTCTGTGAGGTGGTGTGCACTTGGAAGCACAGGTACTCGATGTCTTGAGTGGGGGTGAGAACGGACTTGTCCTGGTTCAGTTGAAGTCCCATCTCTGCTAGCATCACTGGTATGGCGAGAAGTATGTCGGCAGTCTCGGCGTGAAACAGCAGGTCGTCCAGGTAGATGATCCCGGAGACCCCTGGCAGTCAATCTTGAATAGCGTTGACTTCCTCTTCCATTGTCCGCTGGAGTCTGAAGGGGGGCCAAAGCTTGGCCTATTGGGAGTCTAGTGAAGCAGTATTTAACTCCCTTGTAGTAAATTCCAGTAAACTTCCGGGATTCTGGGGTCAGCGGCAGGTGGTAAAAGCCACTCTGCAGGTCGGTCTTGATGGCGAAGTGGCGTGACGGGATCGTCCGGAGAGCTGCACCCGTGGACAGGAGGCTGATCTCAGGAGTGTTGATGTACTCCGTCCACGGGGAGAAGTCGTGAATGACCCTTATTCCCCCGTTCCTTTTGGGAATCAGGAACAGGAGAAAGGCGTCTGTGAAGCTCTCGCGAAGTAGGAGACCGCTGTTCGTCCAATCTTTTATGATGTCGTCCATGATCTTTGATGTCCATGTCCGTTGAAAGTTGTGTATTGTATGCCATTTTTAAATCTCTGTGTTTTGTATACCGAAATAGTTACCGTTCTGTTCTCATCTGCACGGATTCATCAGTGCTCTGTTGGAATTGTCCACTCTCTACTCTTGGAATACCCTCGTGCCGATGATACATGAGCAAATTTTTAAAATTGACTCATTAACACCCGGCTCGCCTTTTGCTGGATTCCTGGTCACGCTGGTCTTTCAAGAAATGAACTGGTGGACCAGGCAGCCAAGGAGGCGAGTCTGGGTGTCATGTTTTTAGATCTAAAGGGTTATGTTCGGCGTGGGGTCTTACGCACCTGGCACGAGCAGTGGGTCTCGACCCCTGCTCAGAACAAGCTGCGCTCGATCAGGGATGGTTGTTCGCGTTGGCCCTCTTTTGTACGAAAGTCTAGAAGAGAGGAGGTCATACATACATTTCTAACACACGGATTTTTACTAAGAGGGGATCCACCTCCAGTGTGTGAATTTTGTGATGCTCCCCTTAGTGTGTACCACAATTTGGTGGAGTGTCGCAAGTAAGCCCCTATTCGCCTGGCCCTTAATTTCAAAGGTGACATTCGTTTTTTATTACGTGACAGCGCTGAAGGAGTTATTTGTTTACTCCATTTTATATGCCAGGTGAATCTTTTTAGTGCCATTTGAGTCACTTAAATAGTGACTCATCTGGATTTATCTCATATTGAGACCTTTTTTAATATTGTAATATACTTTAATGTGTTGTTTTGTCTTTTTAACCATTTTAGTACACTTTAACATGATTTTTTTAACATGTTAGTCTTGTCTTTTTATTGGCGTAATACAGCTGTGTTTTTTTTATCAGGTGTTTCACTAAATTCTTACTCTCAGCTCATTTGAGTACCCTTATGGAGTGTGCCAAATGGGTATTTTTCTCATATTGAGATCTATTCTTTTTATATTGTATTTCTACATTGTGTCTTCGCCTCTCTATAGAAACAGGTGAATATTTTGACTCTCTTCTATGGAGATTTTACTATGTATGTATATTATATTAAGGCCCTATTGACCTCAGTGTGTCGATGGTCCTCTAAACACCAATAATAATAATAATAAAGTTGTGTGGGGCCTCGAAGGGTGGTGGCAACGAGACGCCATATCTCAGGTTCTTGAAGAGGGTCCTGTCTCGGAGTGTAACTGATCGTAGAGGGTTGACCGCAACAGATGTATACCGGCTGTTCTCCAGTGGTGTGGCTCTCGGGTTCCCACACCACTGGCACCTGGGGTCCTTTGATGACTGGGAACGGAGAACAGTCCGTTTCCCCGGGCTCATCTATGACATCTGTCGGGTCCCCTGAGTCCCGTGGTCCTTGTAGTACTGCTGGGGTGTCCTCCTTGTCGTCCACGATGTCTATCCCGAGTTCTTTCATGAGGTTGGCCAGGGAATCTGTTTCCGGAGCCGGAGACTCGCGCATGGCGGTGAATGCGTCGTTAACCCAGGCAAGTAGCTCATCCATATCTGGTAAGTCCTCGGTGATCTGTTCCAAATCTTGTGGTGACTCCAGCGGTGCTGTTAGGTTTATGATTTCTTCTACCGGATCGGGGTTGTATGCTATCATGTTGTCTACTTGCTCTAGCGGCCAGTTTGCGTAGTCGGGGTCTTCCTCCAGCCAAACCCAAAGATCCTTTTTGGTGACTGGAGGGGGTAGTCCCGCTTCCTCGAAGACTCTGCGGAGGGCCTCGTTGGGCGGCGGCATTTTATTATGCCGAGTCATGGTCTCTTCTACCTATGAACTCCCCCCTTCCACATGTAACATTACTTTGAATAATGTTACAATAGGACCCCACCCCATAATGACGTTAACGTATATATCGCAGTAAATCATACTACCCACTCCAATAAATACAACTCTATTAGGATCCCTACAATGGTAATCTTCTCTGTTGTAGTTCACGAAGGTTAATAAGACATGATAAAACAATGCTGGACAATATATTTCGCTACCTAATCCAATTGAATATTAATAGTTTGTTCGTGTACTTATCAAATGAATCTGCTTACACTATTAACCTGCAAGGCTGGCCTACACCTGGCGTCCTAAAACGACGAGTGGATCGAGTGAGATACGATGTGTCAACAAGACATCCCGGCACCACGATTATACTGGCGAGTAATGAGCCGGGCAGCTTTGAAAACAACTGAAGGATAACTATTTACCTGGCCTCTGACGGTGGGAAGGGGAACCACCTACAAAACATCGGATGATTGAAGAAATTGGCTGATATTCCGATGGAGCAATATAAACAATGGTGTACGTAATTGTTAGAAGACATCGCTGACGTCACCTAGCGTGTGTTTTTGTTCTCCCACCTCCCCTCCTGTGCAACGAAACTCCTATATAAATGGCTACGCAAGTATGCCTAATGGACTATCATATCATCTACTATCGACGACGGACCATTGTCATAGACCTGGACAATGGCAGAATAAACTTGTATAATGTATCGAAATCGTAACTATATCGATTCGTAATATGGACTAATTTATTTTCAACTCTTAATATTTTGTATATATAAACTTTAATATTCTGTTTCTGAAACTATCTTATTATGATCGTTTTATTTAATACAAAACTCTACAGTTTGTATGTCGCCACTTGGGCGCTAGAGTCTTTGTGTAATATTCATTCTCGTAGATATTCACTATTATTGATTGATTCAAAGTTTGTGCCAGTTAAAATTAATATGTTTGAAATTGTGGATAGTTGTATTTGTTTTTTCTAATCATCGAGGTAACATTTCTTATTTAGTTTACATATTGAATTATCACAAAGTAAAGTAACTACTATTATTATTTTTGTAATTTATGACTTTAATTAACCTTTGCACATTTAAATATATTTTTCTAAAGTATGTCAGATAGTCCCGGGGGAGTTTGATTATAGTCCGTTAGCCAAACTCTCGCGTTATGTAAACTCCGTTGTATTATATCTTCAAAGTTTAATTAACGTAATATATATCTTCGTTTTCTGTGAATGACGAAACTTTTGTAACCGTTTCAAGGTGCCCATTAGGCGCTTATAATGTTCTATTGTACTAAATTTCAATACATAATGTTGTTGTGTCTCATATAGACTGAACCGTCAGAATAATGATTGGATTTCAAGTTTATCTATTGTAAATATACCTGCTCAACTTTACGGATACAAAATTGTTGTCATTAAGTTAGTTTTCAACATACTCATTATTATATACTATTTTCTGCGCTCTTGTTATTAATTTGAATAAACAGCTCATATGGTTGCTTTTACATTTTTCTCATAACTTACCTGTAACTTGTTGCTTAGATTCACTCTTTCCCTTTTATTATATTCTTGGTCGGTAATAAGAGGACTCAGAGAGGGTGCAACACACAGGGCACATTAAAAGCTGTTAATAACAGTTCTGACCACCCTTAACTCCAAGGAGTCCTCTTCGGGACCCTCCTACGAGGCCTTCTCGTAGGTACACCCTAAAATTTTCTCGTGTTACACCACTGCGCCTAACACGGGACTCTGTTTTACCTGTTACTGGTGTAAGGTCACCCCACAAACACCCCCTAGTTCCTGGTGGTCTGGGTGGTCCGAATGATGAACTACATGTGTAGGCGATTATTCTGAGGCGTCTGGTCGCTTCAAAGATTCATAGAGAAGGGTCCAACGAGGGTCTTTCATACAAGAAGCATCAAGGAAGGCGGCCAAGTCAATCTCAAAAGACTACGTGAAAGTATATTTTACCCTATTGTCTCCTGGGAAAATGGAAACCTCTCTTGTAGTGAGATTTCCAATCAAAAGACACGGTATGTTGCATGGTAATAAAACTTTTAATACACATAATCTAATGATTGCTATCCGTATTGTATCAAGCTAGCTATCTTTACTTGAGAATATGAAATACAGCCTAAATAATAAATTGTTAAGAGGACCTTTATTCAATTGCATTAGCAGATGGCTATTAATCAGGTGTCAACACAAAGTTGTACTATGGCCGGTTCTTTCCCAGTTGGTACTGCCAGAGCATTCAATAGTACATTCATGCCATTATCCACTCCCTGGGGTATAAATCAAATCTAGTACACGCCAACATTAAATACTAGGCCAAAAAAGTGCCAACAAGGGAAGAATGAAAACACTATCTGTGCGGGCCACTATACAAAACTAGCAGTGTTCCGCACTTTGCACACCCCAAAATAATAACGCAGAAAAAGAGGTATAAACTAAAATGTCGTGAGATACTGACCCAACTAGGTCCTCAAATAAGGGCGTTAGACCACCTGCTTGTAGTCATACAAAAATTTGGACAAGTGAGCTTGACGTCCGTGGCGTCATAGGATATTGTGAAGTCAAAAGGACTTAAAACGGAATAGTGAACTTATGGAGACAAGGAAGCTTAAAGGGCTCCAAGCTCCTGTATTGAAGCTATGTTATATGAACACAGGGAAAACATATAGTCAGACTATCTGACTAAAGAAATTAAGTTGGGTTGACACCAAACCAACATTAGTCATTCGGACTAAATCAACAAGTATGAAGGACTTGGACAATATTATAGTCGACTTGACTGAGTAAATTAAGTCTGAAGGACTTGGACAACATTCGTAGAGTACTTGAAACCTTAGACAAGATTCCTTCGGAGTCGAGGCGGTGAGACCCACGACCCAACCATCAGGGCCAGCCAGCTGTTACTTTTTGTTGTTGGAACATGGGTTCCTCCTTCAAGACTATCAAATGATGAACTACAATCCTGTGAACCTAGAGGTCACCCTTTATATACTCTTTATCCTGACTACCGGACCAAATATGGGCATGTAAATAAGAAAAAGAAAGAAAGGGGCTGGGGGTTGGAACATTGGAGAAAGAGTTGCTAAGGAAGTCCGCTAGGGTAGCAACGCTCGGGTTCGTGGCATTGAACCAACGACAGTCAGGCCTTTCTTCAACTTGAAGTTCAAGGGTTTAGACGTCTGTTTGAAACTGCCCCGCCTTCGCTTCCCCCATGTTGGCAGCATTCTGTATCGAAGCATGGTGATTGTATCCGGGAACATCCACTTAATGTAAGTAGAACACAAATTACTTTTTAGCAGAATATATCAGTTTTGCTTCTCTTCTTTGGATTCCGTTATTTCAGTTTAGTATTTTGTGCAGATTACGGATTGTAAATGTCACGTCACTTGTTTGACATGCTGCAGTATTTTCATCTCTATAGATGTGTAATTTCTCTATCCCACTAAGTGAACGTGTTACTAAAAGTAGTCCAAACAACCTCTTGTTACAACTTATGGTCCCTATATCATCACAGTTCGGAGGGAGTTATTTGTTTGCTCCGTCTTATACGCCATGCGAATCTTTTGAATTTCTTTAGGGTGGCTCTACTCCTATGTGCCTCATGCTGCGAGATATTTTTAAACATTATTAAAAAAAAATTTATCGTCAGTATTTCCCCTTTTATTTAGTATGTTTTTAGTAGGTGTATTCCTTGTCATTATTCTTTCCTACGAGTATTTTACTGTGTGGGTCTAGTCTATTTTTTAAATGCGTGCCATTAAGGTAGGATGGAAGTAGATGAGATAAAAGCCAGTGTTTTTGCAGTTTTTATGGCGAAAAAAATGCCCCAATAGAATGTATAAATTAATTTTCTTCACTTGGTGACCTTTCTTGAATATTTTTCATGGTTGTCCTGGAATTTAATGACACATTTTTCTCTTAATTTAAAAAGTTTGTCATTAATGCAGCTATGTTCATGACATATGTTCAACTTTTGATATATTACCATGTGAAGAACATTAAACTCTATGTTTGTACTGAAGCAATATTTTATTTATTTTGGCCAAAAAACAATGCAATTAAAACTGTAAAAACACCTGCCTTTTCTCGCGTCCCCTACAAACCCACCTAAACGTGATTTAACACTAACTATAAATCGTATCTAGATATGGTTTTCCACACTTTTCCCTCAGCAACAGTTAAATAGGATGATTTATTTAGTATTTTCATTTTAAAATAATTATATTTAAATTTCGTTGCAATTTTATAAATATTTTAAAATGCTTTTACTGGTCTAGATTTGACTCCTGGGCCATTCTGTATTATATAGGTATTTGAGCTAGTAGTTATTCGTGAATTGAGAGATTCTCTTTAAGATAAAAGTAGAATATAGACCAGCGAAAACGTTTTACTATAGGTTAAAAATACAACAAAATTGAAATATATATTTTTATTTTAGCACCGCTTCTTAGTATATAACCTGTTCAGGTTATACGCTTATGTAGGCCTATCAATTACGCTAATGGTTTTAGGGATGGTAAAGATTTATTTTAGAGGAATTGTACCCACATTTGCATGGAGGTAAATGGGAAAACCATTTTGGAAAAACAACCTCAGTACACCCGACCGAGATTCTAACCTTGATATCCCCATCATCGGCAGTCCTGTGTGCTGCGATAGTAACTGCCTTAGACCATGCGGCCACTGAAGCGCGTGAAAAAAAATTTGAAAAATAATATTAACTAATCCCAATTTGGTTTTTGCTATAAAAAACTAGAAAACAACCTTCCGATACTTTTTTTTTATAATTTGAACGTAATCTTGTATTTAATTTCCCGGCTATTTTGGTCGCTATGGGCTCTTTAGAGTGTTACGAGACAGTTTGAACTAATCATTGTTTATTTTTATTTTTGAAAACAATTTTTGCTTTTTGGGTTTGTTCAAAAAGAGACACACTATTTAGAAGGACCTTTCTTAAAAAATTTACATTAGGGTATGGTGTTTACCGAGTCTTTATTTATGAATCATTAAAACTTCCCATGACTTATAAAATAACTTATCACAGGAAAATAGATCCTAATACTTCACATCCAAACTCATCGCCTTGATATTTAATATAATTGAAATGCATGTAGCTATAGTTATTTGTAAACACCACCCATAATCGAACCTGGCTTCTTTAGATCTGTGACCGTCCATTGAGGTTTTAGATAGAGAAATGGTTTATGTTCTGGTTAAATTTGTTCAGCAAATATGGTTTATAAACGATCATAAATCCGAATTTGAATAAAATAAAGTTTAACGAATTTTAAACCAAGCCATGGCGTTGGCCGGTAGGCTATATATTTTTAAATCAAATATTTATACGCCATTCACGGTAGGAATTACTCTCTGAAAGGTCTTTTTTCCTACCAATATCCTACTATATAATAGATTTCTGGTAGGTAAAAAGGCCTTTCAGAAAACAATTCCTACGGTGAACGGACTTTATAAATTAAAGCGTGCATTTAGGACCAGTTTCATAGTCAAATTTAGTACGCCTCAAGTGCGGCGCTACAAGTACATGACGACACCTACCTAAACCAGAATGGAATAGGCCAGTTTCCTATGCGAGAACGGCCCATTCCATTCGAGTTTAGGTAGGTGTCATGTACTTAGTGTAGCGCCGCACTTGAGGCGTACTAAATTTGACTATGAAACTGGCCCTTAATGTGTGTTGCATTTTAAGGTAAAATGGAAGGTAACGCGAGTTTTTTTTTTGTTTTTTTTTTTGCGCCGCGTTTTACTACCCGTTCGGGTTATACGCTTATGTACTAATTACTCTAATTGTTTTAGGGATCATAAGAGTTATATTTATAAGAAGTGAACCTGCATTTGGGTGGAGGGGGAGTGTACAGCCATTTTGGATTAAACACCCTCAGTACACCCGACCGAGATACGAGGCTCAATATCCTAGTCATCGGTGGTCTAGTAAGTATACTGTGAAAGTATTGCGTTAAAGTTCGTTCACGGTAGGAGTTTACCTGGGAAAGGACTGTTTTCCCTACCAGAAATCTATTATATAGTAGGATATTGGTAAGAAAAAAGACCTTTCAGAGGTAAACTCCTCCCGTGAATGAAGTATAGCCTACTAGGCCATCGAAGCGGGTGTAACTCGAGTTAAAGTCTGGTTGTATTTTTTACAATTTTATAACATAAAACTTTTTGTTTTCCAAAATAAATAAAATATATCATCGGTAAACAAGTTTATTTAATTGTCTACGTATAGTAAATAGAACACTTTTTGAAGAATTGTCACAGGCATAGTGTCTGTCATTCGGCCAGAAACGTTTTAAATAAAAAGAAGTCCTGTTCAAAATCCACGATACCCATGACTACTATGACAACTATTACTATATATATAGCATATTAAACTAAATTTATCTATTGAAGCAATATTTTATTTATTTCTGTCAAAAAAAATTTTGTTTTAAAAACTGTAAAAATAATTCCCTTAACTAGAGTTCCAGTCCACCGCACCTTAAATGATTACTTGGATATTTTATTCGTTTGTTGCTCACTTTTAAAATTTCCATGGTGTTTTTTTTATTAGTTACTATGAGCTACAACATTTTATAGACCATAACAAGATAACAAATTTAGCTAATTGATTTTTTAAAAGCACATACACATATGTATATATTCAAATATATACCCATATTTTAATATATATATTATCCAACAGATCATTGTGGAAAAAGTGTCTAACGTTGGTTTGGGCATGTTGGGAGGATGAGTGTGGACAAAGTTATGAGGCAAATATATGAAGGTAGAGTGTTTGGATCAAAAGAGTAAGGGGTAGGCCGTGTAAGACGTGGTTAATTGTTGTGGACTAATGTGTGAAAAAGAGAAACATTAAATTAAGAGTTTTAATAATAAAATAACATGCATGGCTCGGTGTGTGACTGATGTTGAAGCGAAGGGAGTATGTAAGAATGGGGAAGTGTGGAGAGAGTTAGTGAGTATGGATTAAATAGGGAGTTGGTTTTTT
>CABEEJ010006400.1:29207-40052 GCA_901482245.1 Timema douglasi
CAAACCCTTCCTTCACCTCTGACAAGACATCTTGTGAATGTGGGAAATGCCAGGCCTCCACCGTGGTTCGGATTCCACGTTAAACTGTAGGTCCTTCATTTCATCTCACAATCACCCTACCATTACACATTAGCGTAAGTGCGTATAAACCGAACGGGTAGTAAGACGCGGTGCTAATAATAATATTATATAGCTTTAAAAAAAATCAAAGTATCCATTATAGAAATTAGTCCTTGGAGCACAGTTTGGGAACCAATGCCTTAGACCATTCGGCCACTGAAATGGGTAGGAATGGTTTATCCTAAATGGTTTTACATTCTCCCTCTTTGACAATGCGGGTGCATTTCCTATAAATTCTACGTTCCTTATATTTGGCACTTTCGGAGGAGTTCTAAGACGTGATGGAAAAAATGTATTTCCTTTTCAAACAGCTTTTAGTTTTTTATAGGTTATATTGTCATATTTTTTTAGATTGCTTAGCACATATCTTTAATTTACATTAAAATGCTTTAGGTCCAGCTATTACAGTAATTTTCAACTAGGTCAAAGTATTTAAAAAAAATTGACACCACTCTATAAAATAACCATCAGAATAATATCATAGAGCCCATTGGATTTATGACAGAGTTACATTAACAGATAAACTGACTTATCATACAATCAGTTAAAGTACGCCTATGAAAAATTTACTATGTCATCCATTCATATGTAAGATGTTTGGTCATGTATCACTTTTACTTTATCACTTTTCACAATTTTAGTCCAACACTTCCTAAAATATTTAACCAAACCTTTTTTTTATGACTCTTTAACAATAAATAGCCTGCAGTGATTTATGCGTCCCTTGAAACTCATTATTTAGTCGTTTCACTAAGTTCGTCTTTATATTATCTCGTATTGCCACCATTAAATTCAATACCAAGCATTTTAATATAGTGGCGTTAATATCAGTTTGTCAAAGTTACAGATTTTCAAACAGAAAGCTAATAAAGAGAGAGAATCGTGCGTTTTTTGATTTCACATTCAAATATTTCCTCGTGGTTGCCTCAAACTCACAGAGATGTAATACTGCCTTCCTTGTAACATTGTAATTAACACTAAAGTATAGTAAACATAATTTCTAGTTTACATAAAACATTAAACATGAACTATTAAAATCATACTATGTTTGAAATGTAAGTTAAAAAGTTTGGTTTGGCTATTTTCATAATAAGCCATCACACTCATTTTAATTATATAACTACTCATTTTGATTTTAAATAGTCTATCAACAGTTTAAAATGTTCTCGTAAGAGATGGTAATATAAAATCAGCAGCTTTATGATTTACAACGTTGTACCTGGTACGTTACACTGAATATAACGTTTACACGTTTATTTGGAGGTTGAGGAGCGCACCAATAGAGTTTGTTAACACGTTTATTAGAGTAGAAAATCAAATTAATAATTAACAAGATTTAATGTTTGGTAAACACGCAGTTTCCTCCTGGTTTTTCTTGCAAAGAAATAAAACTTAAAAAATGTATACATTTTTGAATTAAAATTATGTCTGTAATATTTAAGTAATTTAATTGGAATATGAAAAATATAACATAAAATATCGTTAAAACGTACTTTTACAATATTAATACATTTTAAAGAAAAAATTAAGTTTAGTTTAGGACAAAATAATGTTTTTCCGAAAAAAAACTAATAATATCTTAAGGTTGTTTAGAATATGTACATTTATTAGATAACCTCATTTAAATGACGAAAATATTGAATTTATCAATTAAACTACATAAATATGAATACGACAATAAAAATGAAACACTCAGAAGTTCAAGACAACCTCACTAACCACAAGGGTTTCTCAGTATTTATTTGCCTCGCCATTTTGATTTAAATTTCTTCGTTTGTTTTTCTTGCACGTATGTACCGGTAGTTTAGATCTCTGATGTACAGGTTTTTAAGTGTTTCCCATCTCACCAAAGAGAATCTTCAATAAAAGCAGACATCTCTTGCTACCTCAGGAGGACCATAGTCAGCGACACTAGCGGCAGG
This sequence comes from Timema douglasi, assembly GCA_901482245.1. Lineage (NCBI taxonomy): Eukaryota > Metazoa > Arthropoda > Insecta > Phasmatodea > Timematidae > Timema > Timema douglasi. The sequence goes on from CABEEJ010006400.1 coordinate 31,250, forward strand.
ATCCAGAACTCTGCTTGCCACCTCACAGCTGTACCTAGAACAAAGAGTCTTTAAATAATTTCTTTACCCTATTAGTTTCTCTAATATTTTATTTTAATTGCCCGTCTGGGATATCCGCATTTAATTACGCCAATGTGGTCGAGAGGAGTAAGGTAGAATTGAGAGGAAATGTACCCACATTGGTGTGAAAAGAAAGTGACTTCTTAAACTTAGATCCCGCGACCACCGATGCGGGTTATACTTATTTTCACTTAGCATCGCGTCTCACTACCCGTTCGAGCTATGCGCATTAACTTAATTTTATATTAATCTCATATCAGACCCGTCACTGCTATTAATACCCATATGCCAGTTAATGATATATTTGACTTGATTCTGGTAGGAAGAACAGTAAATGCCAAACTCAAACGTTAGTAAAACTATTTAAAACTGTTTATTCTACTAGAATCCTACTATAGTTTTGATTGCGGGTTTGCGAGAGGTTTTTTCCCCTCGATTGTTCCCCACTCAACCTCGCAAATTCGAGCACATTTAATCTAAATTCAACCGTCTTCATCCCTAATGCCACCAGAATGATTATAACAGTATGCATTTAACCCGAACGGTAAGTAGGATGCTATGTCAAAAATAACTGTATTGACTATTGACTTTAATATCTTGAATACATGGACTGAAAGAAAAAGTCAAGCCAGTCGAAAGTCTTTGAACCCTTTATAAATGGTGTGGGTGTTGTCTGGGGTGGGTAATCTTATCTTATCCTGGCTCCAAATAATGGTTTCCAACGGTTTGCATGGTTTGGTCGCAATTTTTTCTTTCTGGAACCATCGCTACCCCTTTATAATCCAAAAGCGTTAAACTCTTATGTTTTAAAATTATATTTCTACTCCGCCCTACTACCCATCCGGTTCATCCGCATTAGGTGGGGATGTAAGGAACGCGAGAAAAGGTGCGTATTATTGCAGTTTTTATTTAAAAAAAAAGTTTTGGTCAATATAAATCAAATGATGAAAGTACAAACAGTTTAATTGTATTCACATGGCGACTACAACAGTTCTTGATTATCTGTCATGAGTGCCATTAGATGATAAACTTTTTAAATGGTGAGAAATAGTTGACATTAAATTCCAAGACACCCTTAATAGATATTCAAGAACTGTTGTTATCACTTTGTGGGGGGTGGGGGGGAAATGTAAACTCTTTGTTTCTACTGAAGCAATATTTTTACAAAAAAAAAAAATTTTGCTAGAAAACCTGCAAAAAACACTGACCTTTTCTCCTGTCCCCCACATCCCCACCTTAATATTACATTATTTGGGTAAGTATAAACACGATAATGCTACAGTAGTCTTAAGTTAGCTCTCAAATATCTTAGTTGGATAACCAAAAGAAACATAAGCAGTAACTTTTTTTTTAATAATCATTTAGCAACTTATATTTCTATTTGAACTTCTCACCTTCCTTTAAGCACTATACGCTCTCTAAAAAAAAAGTAACTATAAATCCATAACGGAAATATTCATTGCGGCCCAATGAGAAACACTCAGTGACCCCTAGACAAGCATGGTACTATTTCCACTGTATTGATTTGAACCCCGACTCAAAAGCTGATGCAACTGTTTCATTTGCGGAGACAAAATACTACTTCACAACTAACTATTTCCAAATATTCGTGAGGATTGACGGAAGCGCCGATCAACTGCAAAGAGATTGGCGCAGACTTGTCCTTAACGCAACGTTTAGGTTCATTTCTACATTATTTTGTAAGAAAACCCCCCAACTCAAACAACAATTATTTTTTTTCTCCTCGAGTCAACGCGACACGTCATAATATGCCTCTACCGTAAAGAGTCACTTTCATGGTAGACCGGATTGATGGTGACGGAAGGGTTGGAGTTTGAATCACAGCCGAGTGCAATGAGAATTTTTTTTAGTAATTTTCTCTCTACTCCGGTCATGCAGGGACATTTCCTATTAAGTTGACCTGTATGTGTCGACGCGCCTTTAAACAATAATAATCCTATAATGCTCGATCTTATATATTCCTATCCATTTGGCGTAAATGTGGCGAGAGCTCGGAAGGGTAGTAAAATCGCAGTGCAAGTTATAATAATAGTAATAATAATACCACTTCATATTACTTGTTCGAGTTCATTTAAATGGATGTTTACAAAATAAGGTTTTATTTAAACTAAAAAAAACCGTAGGATTTTACGTATTTATAAAACTTGTTTTTATTAATCTGTATCACAAATTGATAGGGTGACCTCTTGGTCAAGTAGACAGTATTCATGGCTATTAATCAAGAGGTCTCGTGCTGATTCACGACCGTGCAATATATATTTTTCCGGAAAAGAAGTTATTCCTATGGTTGGCATGGTTTGATTAATTAACTAAACTAAAGTTAGGTTTAAGACTTCTACTCGCACATCATCATCATCATCATCATCTCGTCGAGGTGTCCCCCTGCGGGATGGGGCTGAGAAAAGTCCCGCAGTAACCCCTGCTTGTCGTAAAAGACGACTTAAAGGGGAGGCTTTTGTGCAGTATATACCTTGTGCAGGACAAATCTATCCTATATATTTCCTTTCACCTTCTTTATTCATCCTTCCCTTTCTCTAGTTTTTCCTTCTTATCCCTTAATTTTTTCTTTTTCCTTAATTATTTCTTCCCTTCACCTGCCATTCAGTTTTTCCCGGAAGCTTTTAGGCTTCTCCGTTGACGACCTTGGCAGATAACACGGCTCTCCTCGGTTTATTATTGGATACCACTGCTTTTGAGCTCTTTCATGAAAGTGCACCGTTTGTAATATCTTAGTAGAAGGCCATAGGGATGACAATAACCGGGTATCCTACTTTGAGAAAAGATCGGTTGCGTTTATAAGGGCCTGGACGTAATATTGTAACTTTCCTGCACCCACTTGCTGCGATTACCTCTCTTGGCACTGCCCCTTGCGAAGGTTGTCATGTCTAGCGTCGTGTGGGGTTTCCGGTTAGGTGGTTTAACAGGGCCTCATGTGAAAGAGCCAGCTTGGATCACCCTGGGTCTACTATATTATTATTGTGTAGGAGGTCCCCAAAAAAGCATGGCCAATTCCATTGTTGCAGCTGACACCTTACTGCCAAACCTTGCTGGCAACTCACAGCCCGGCCCCTTGCAGTGCCGTAATATTGATAAGGAGCGGAAACGGGTAAGGCCTTGTGATTGAAAAAACCCAGGAAGTGGTGAGGACACTGGAAGCCTAACGCGAGTAAGCCCATTTATCCTCAAAAGAGTGATAAATGGTGCAGCACAATCTGACGTGTGAATCAGGAAACTGCGTGATGGCACGATCATGATAAAAACGAAACAGAAATACCGTTGAGCATTATTATTATTATTATTAGCAACGCGTCTTACTACCCGTTCGGGTTATACGCACTTACGCTAATGTGTAATGGTAGGGTGATTGTGAGATGAAATGAAGGACCTACAGTTTAACGTGGAATCCGAACCACGGTGAAGGTCTGGCATTCCACACATTCACAAGTTGTGATTAATACACGTCTTGTCATAGGTGAAGGAAGGGTTTGGTAATCAGATAAATCTATGCCGGGACCGAGGATTGAACCCCGGCCGCCAGCATAGAAATCTGACACCTTACCCCTAGACCGCCAGGTCACCCCGTTGAGCAATACGTCTCTTATATCGATGAGGGTGGAACTTCACAGGTTCCCCAATGTTTTCAAGGCAATGGTCACTTGCTATGACCTCGACTGCGTGAGGATTGAGGATATCTGTGAGAAACTTTCTTCTCAGCCATGTCACCGAAGTGTACCGTATTATCACCAAAAAGAATGGACAAGAGAGAAAGACTGATCCGTATATCCTCACTTCTGTGACACCTACCCTTCCGAAGGAGGTCCGAGCAGGTTTCCACGTGCTCAGGGTCCGGCCGTATGTCCCTAACCATCGGCGCCGTTTTCATTGCCACGAATTTGGGTATACCAAGCTGCGATGCCGTAGTAAGCCAACCTTTCGGATTGCGAACTGGAAGCTCACGATACACACTGCAGCTTTGTGTATGGCTCAGCTAGACCTTTGGCATTAAAGATGCTAGATAGTGTCCACCATGCTGTTATTCGACTGGCTACTGGTGCTTTTCTTACTAGTCCAGTTGTCAGAAAATGTTCCGACATTGGTCAACCCGCTCTTTATTACCGGTGCACTCTGATATAATATTTTAAAAACTCGCCAACCCCCCCCCTGCCCCCTCCCCCAAAACAAAAATAGTTTTAAATGTTATTTTTCGAACTCGTTTTGTTACAGGCCCGTTGGGACCATTGAATTCCGGGAACTATACGAAACAGTTATCAAAACCTGGCTTGAACTCGCACTTCGAATGTAGCAGTCGAGCGCGTAGCATTGTGCGCGCAACATCTACTGGAAAACAAGCCAACTGCGAAATTTTATTAAAAAGTGAAACATAATTGGTTTTTAATTCTGCAACATGGCTAAGGTACAGGAAGGTATGTGGAATGTAAATACGTCATCGGCAATCAAAATAATCTCATTTCATATTAATTAACTAAACACAATCAATAGTAAAAATAATATTGAGTGGAACTTGAAATATATTATTTAGATGGATACAAAAACAGGTCCACTGTGTTTCACGATAAAATTTGTTTGGGCTTGTTTATTAGACATCAATTTTTTTTTTAATAAATATTTTTTTTTTTGTTCCCAGCCGCTTCTCTATTTTTAGTATAACTTTCTTTTAAAAGTTCTTCAAAAAATTAGAAATCCTCCGCATTTATATTTTATAATGCATTGACAAATTTTCCATTATATTTGTATTTCAAACTCAGCTGACAAACGTGGCATGACAAGGAAGGATTTTTTTCACTTATTAGGTCATTTTTGGGATAAAATCAGTGTGATACATGCTACTGTTGAAAAAAAAATGAGTCGTAAATTAAAACGTAATTTTGAGTTGACCGAGAAAAAAAAACCGGCTATACGCACTTGTGTGAAAAAATCGACATGAAGTGTCAGGAAGCTTCTTGCACAGAAGGAAAATTCCTCAAAAATTTTGAGGATTGTTTGAAACAGTTTGTCATCTCGGCTGATGAACAGGTGTAGGTGTTGGAGTCCTCCCCAGAATCGACCAGCCGCGGCCGACGCGATTTTCCTGTAGTTAAAATTAAGCTAATTTAATTCATACTAAGTTCTAAAAGGGTTACAATTTAGTAATATCACTGGTGGTTGTAGGACTATGCTAAATTGAATAATATCATTAGTAGTTACAGGAGTAGGTTAAGTTTCATAATCTCACCAGTCGTTGCAAGGGTGAATGAAATTTAATCACATTCACTATTTGTTTCAATGGTCGTTCAATCTCTCTACAGCACCAGCAGGTACAAGTTTTTTTTTTAACTATTCTTAATAAATACATTTTGTTTTATAAAATGTTTAAGAGGCACTATAAACTAGTCAAGAAATTTTATTTAGGTGAAATTAAATTTGATGCTAAAAACAATTGATTCCCAAATTGGTTAAAAGTAAGAGATTGTAGAAAGATCTTCCCTAGAAATGCAAGTCTTTTTTATTCCGGGAATATATATTATACGCAGGTTTTCAATTGCCGAAGTGTCTTCAAATAAGTGAGAAAAGTGACCAGAACCAGTAAAAAATTGACTAAAAAGTGACAAAAGTTTTTCTTATGAAACTAGCTACAAATGTTTTGGTTTTTTTAGTTCCCTACCAAAAAGGCTGGTTAATACCAAAGCTCAACTTAACGTATTTATAAATTCGCCAAATTAAATTTTAAAAAAAAGGTGTAGTTATAACTTTGATCTTGGATGGGATATGACCTGTTAACATTGGTTTACAATATTTTATTTTAAAAAGAATAACAAATGACAACTATATTATATTTTATGTTTTTCTTATCAAAGAATGAAGTTATTAAAGATGTTTGGGGTTTTTCAATTTTTCTTTGAAGACCGTCTGCTTCCCTTCTGGTAATTTCTTCCTCTTTTTGTACTTGATACACACCCGCCAACATTGCTTGGGCGAGTCCTGCGTCCTGAAAATTCTTCTTCTAGTTTCCGCCTTTTTTTAAAGTTTAATTTCATATTTTAAAATATCTTCCTTTCTGTTTATAATTCTTAAAAAGCTTCTTCTTTTCTTCTCTCAATACATTCTTTTTCTTCCCTCTTTTCATCATCAAGTTTTCTTTTCTTACAGGGCTTTTGAAAACTATTTGTGCACCTTGGGCAAGAGCTAATAACTGACTAGTAATGGACACTAGCTCCGGCCGATTATTGTACGTTTTCAATGCAAATTTTGTTATAAGATACGCATTTAATGTATGTTCTGACATTTGGTCTCGGTCTTCTGTGAGGACTCTTCTTGAGGAGAAAAAAAAAATCTTCTTTCAATACTTGCATTTCCATGGGAAAGAAATGGTCAGAATTTTACATACAGTTGGATATTTTATGTTTTCAGTTGCATTACACAATGTGAAAAAATAGCTTCAACTTTTTCATGGATTTTGTCCTCAAATTGCAAAAGCTTCCACTCATCATCAGAAACATCAAACGGTAAGGCCCTGGCAATTGTTGTGATGTAATTTATGCTTTGTTTTAAGGTTATTGATTTAGGATGAAGACGGCGAAAATGTTTCAACATATGGCTTTGGGATTTTATAAAGTACACGCTTGCAAGCTTCATTGTAGTGATCTTAAGCTGCCATGAGAAACAAAAGGTTACCTTTTTTACTAACTTTGATTAATGCAACTGTATAATCTCGCCCACAAACAATATCATTAAAAGGTAGTACACTATTTTATTTTATTTTCGCAAAAACTTCATCATTAATTTCGTTTCTGCTATGTTCCAAAGGCTTGATCTTCCTAACTAGGTTTACACAAAAGTTTCTAGCTCAGCTTGAAGTATATTTATTAGAGTAGAGGTCCATCGCTTTGAAATGTTCCCGTAAGCCACTTGAACAAACAAAAGGAAGTTCAACTTTCATAGAGCTAATTTTCAAGAGTTTCACGATGGACTGGTAGTTACTTGAAGACATAAGAGTTTTTTTTAGGGATATGCTTCATGAAATAATTATTTATAGCATCCTTTTGTTGAAGAAGACGTTTAGCTGTATTTTCCATTGTTAGCCACCTTGATGGGCAGTGCTTGATAAAGTGCAGGTTGGGTAAAACAAATGTATTATGTATATCAGTAAAACTCTTCTCACCTTGAGAGCCAGTCATAAAAAAAACAGTATACAGCAATAATTAAATCAGATGCATCTTTTCCTAACTTAGAAATTCCCTTTAGGTATGCATTATGTAAAATATGGATGTTACAAAATCATACATCAACAAACTTATTGTGCCGAAGAAGACTCTATTCTTCATTCATTAGTCTTAATACCTTTTAATTTACATTAGGGTCATCACTTCTTAACATTTCTAACAATTTATTAAGTGTAAGATTCCCTTTGTCTAAGGCACTTTCTAACTTTTCAAATATATCTTCTGCTGCTGCTTTGCCAATAAAAAAAGGTTTCATGGTGATGATTTACGATCTTGTTTTGACCATTTGACCAGTATTGTACAGCAGTCTAACTTTTTTTTTTTACCACTCACATTGGTTGTTTCATCATGGCATAACGTATAAAACATATTTTTCATGCCATTTTATAGCTGCTCTTTGAAAAAAGGTTCAAGTGATTCTGTTAAAATGTAATTAACCTTGGTTCGACTTAAGGAAAAACTTTGAGGCACAGCTCCGTGGAACGTAGCTTTAAACATATCATAGATTCCAGTTGCTGAAGCTGCTGAATATAATTACTTTCCACGCTTTTTAATATCCATATAAGTTCAGAAGTAGTGGCACTATCTTTGACACTGAATATATTTATAGTAGAAAGTTTTGCATTTCTTGAGGAAGACGACGAAGTATTAGACACAGTAGTGAGACGTAGCTGTCGAGGTTGCAGTTTACTTTCAATGTTCCCTGTACTAGTACACACTATACAAAAGAGTTCACTTTCACTAAATATATGTCCTCATTTAGATACCTTGTACCCTTTACCATCGTTTCACAATAACCAGACATTTCTAAAAGTACACTTCCCCATGGCATTTCAGTTATAAACAGTTCAAGATGTGTTTTAACCTGAACTTTATTTACTCAGAAGCTTCCTTCTGTTGAAAAATTAATCCCTGAAAATAAAAAGACTAAATTATTTTAGCCTTGGATCATTATCAAAATCAATATTATATGAGAAATATTTTTTGAAAAAATTATCAATAAGAAATCATAAGACAAAAATAATGTTGATAAAATGCATGATACAATAATAAATAAGAGCCACTTCAGTGACTGAATGGTCTAATAATAAGGCAAGCTTGCACAATTTGTAAAGTAACGCTCCAAGAAAAACAGATGTGGGTCGCATGGGGAAAAACAGCATTTATTAATCATTCTCAGATGGAATTAATACTGGATCAATGTTAGTGTTATCTGACAGTGAACTCATTATTATTGATGATAATATTAATGATAGTATTATTAAATATTAAATATTCAATTGATATAAATTAATTAAAAAGTGACATGCCAGAACTAACATCGATTTACACCCGGTGTGTTGATATTCATTAAATTATTATTTATATTTTAACATTATATCCCCCCCTGCTGGACGGGGTTAGAATAGTCCCGCTGTAACCCCTGCTTGTCGTAAGAGGCGACTAAAAGGGGAGGCTTCTGTGCAGGACGTACCTCGTGCAGGACAATCCTATCCTAGATC
>CABEEJ010006401.1:0-40037 GCA_901482245.1 Timema douglasi
GAAAACTACACGTATGACTGTCGTTTGTGTGTGTGCGCCATGTTCTCTTATTTGGCCGTGCTCTTGTAGTTTGGCCACCCTCATATTTAACAAGGTTTTTATTGTTGGCATCTTTGTTGTCAGCCCCCCATTTCAAGCAATCACTTGATCCTAGTTTTGGTTACAGTAACATGCCCTAACCCCAGTCATATAATTATACAACTTATATTAGTTATGTTGTATACTGTACCATTTTCCCACTAAATGAAGATCACACTGCACTATGAAGAACTGTTTTTATCTTGATCCAAGGTTGCACATCCCATAAACCTAGAATAATTAAAAGTGTACCTGAATAGATACAAACATTATTATTATTGTTATGACTAAACAATAGTAGCTATGCCAGCCTCTTAGGAAGTTGATCATGACCAAAGAATCTATCTACCTTGTTCATGTTTTGAAGAACCTTTTATTAAAGAATATAAAAATAAAAAATTTACTATATTTACAGTTTATATCTGTCACAAAATGTCAGTAAAATTTAAATAATATGCGCTGTTTAGTACGGTAGCGACTCATTTTCTATCAAACTTATCTCCCTGGGAGAAATCTCACTGTTTAATAGCGAGATTTCACAAGACCTTTAACTCCACACAGGTAACGTCATGCCAGGGTTGTTATAATTTTACCCAGTCAAAATAAAAAATAAAACACTTAAGTTTTATTTAAAATAAAAAATAAAGTAAAATAAACACTTATTTTATTTTGCATACTAGACAATTGTTTGATTAGTTTTTGAAAATTGATGGCCTATTTCCCTATAATTATTAAAATATGAATAATAAGTTGAAATAAAAAAGAGTAGGGGTAGCGGGAGTACATGAGATAGTAGAGGGAGCAAATCTGAGATGGTATGTGCATGTAATGAGAATTAAAAAAGAGAGGATGTCAAAGAAAATATTGGAAATGAAGTAGATAGGGAAAAGACCACAAGGTAGGCCAAGAAAGAGATGGGAGGAGCAGATAGCAGAAAGTGTTCACGTGAGAGGAGAAGAATGAAAGGTATTAAAGTAGGGAAGAGTGAAGGAAGGATAGAGGAAGATGAAGGCATTTTAATAAACTGAACCGGCCACAGGCTGGAAACAGTTGATGATGATGATGATGTAGTTTAAATAAATATGTAGTCTAACAAGTAAATAGAAATTGAACCATACAAACTTAACATGAATCTAGATTAAAAATAAACAAGGCTGCAACTCAATTCAAGTAGTAAAAAAAGTTTAAAAAGTAACCAAAATTAATAAAATAGTAGCCTATTTTAATGTGCAAAAAATAACAAATATGGGACATTTTTTTGTGTTTTAAGATTTCTAAAAACTGAGGCTATGACAAAATGAAGCGCAACGAGTCAACTGACCAATTTTTTTGTTTAGATATGTAATGGTCACAATAATGTTATAGCAATAAAATGATTATATATACACATATATATTATTAATGGCCTCCTCATCCTCCCTTATAGCCATCCAATACACCCACTTTATTTCTACAATAGCCCCATGGCTTCTTTGGTGCTGACTGACGGCTTTAAAAAGTTACCAGAACAAATTACGTATCCCTACGCTGAACCATATAATCTGCAAAAAACATGTGTCACTTCTGACAGTCAAAATTTGGGTATATACCTAAATGTTAGACTGTCAGAAGTCAGCTGTTAGTCAGCACAAAAGAAGCCATGAGGCTACTGTATCTTATTTTTTATACTACTTTATAAAATTATACATGAATCAAAAAAGTAGTTTGATTATAAAAATGTGACATGCAGTTTTTTTATAAAAAGAAATATAAAAAATGACTTATTTACCACAAAAAAAGTTGGTAATAATTATTTAAGTTATTTTGCAAGTTCTACTTTGTAATACCTTAGATTTTCCGTAATACTAAGATATGAATAGGAAAAAGTATTATTTAATTTAAAAAAATAATGGAATGAACATTCAAATGTTAGTTAATACTTTAAAGAAAATAAACCACATATAATTTAAACTTATAAAATTTTCTCCTAAGTAACCAAGCTTTAAATGACTTAATCTATGGCATTAGGAACTCGAAGGTATACTGCCACTTACTAAAGTATGCCACCTATCCATATCTTGAGCTAGTTCTATCCATTCCACCTCATTACACCCTATCTATACCCCGAGATAGTTCTATCCAGTCCACCTCATTACACCCTACCTCTTTCAGGTTCATTCTACATGGTGTCTACTCAACTTGACCAATGAAATCCCCGACCTTTTCCCTGATCATTTCCTAAAATTCCTTGACTAAAAAAGTATGTCACATCCTCCTAACTTGGAACCCCCCCCCCCACCCCCCTCTTCACCCTCATTTTTCTATTAACCTTTTTTATGAATAATAATACATTTTAAAATTTGAATATTATTTTTAATTCGTATTAAAATTGTTTACTATTGATTAAAAATATATTACAAAGCTACAAACAAAAAAATGACATTATAATTTACTGATTTAATGATTATTGTATTTCATATTTTGAGTAAAATATCATTTTCCCGGATTTTTATTGTGATTTACCAAATTCCCGACTTATTCCCTTTTTTCCCCGATCACTTCAAATTCCCGGCTAATTCTTGTTTTCCCTGTTTTTCCCGGATGGTAGACACCCTGATTCTAATGTGATCCTCCCATCTACGTCTAGGTCTTCCCATTGAGCTTGCCATTCAGTGCCCTGAACAAGGTTTTTTAATCTCCCATTTGTGCTGCATGTCCTGCCCACTGTAATCCACGAGAATCTACTATCCCAAAAATGTCTTGTTATGAACCCAGGGTATATAACTTATCATTATGTAACCTCCTCCACTCCCTAGTAACCTCATCCATTTTTGGACAAACTTTCTTCCTAAGCACCTTGTTTTCGTCATGTAAGGTAAGAGACGACGTTTCAGACTCATAGAGAACCAGTAACATTTTGGTTTTGTATATTCTAAGTTTTACATTCCTTGAAAGCAGGCAAGATGTAAACAACTTACTGACCGAGTAGTAACAAGCATTTCCAGACTGTGTTCTTTTCCTAATTTCTAATCTAATATTGTTATTGCCGGTTAAAAATGTTTCTAAATATTTAATTTTAAGCTGCAAAATACTGTTTAATGTCAACCTTTCTCCCAAATCTTATGCATTACCCTACAAGCATACTCTAAGAATAGATTAAAGAGTAATGAGGAAAGTACATCTCCTTGTTCCAACCCATTATTTATTTCGAAAGTAACTGATAAATAACATACAACCCGTACCCTACTGCACGTATCAATCAAACATACGTCACCTAGCTTGACAAGTTTTATGGGTATTCCAAACTTAACTAATAATAATAATAATAATAATAATAATAATAATAATAATAATATTTAGCACCGCGTCTTACTACCCGTTCGGGTTATACACTTTAAGTACTAATTACGCTAATGGAATAGGAATTGGGAAAGTTGAATTAGAAGAAGTGAACCCGCATTTGCGTGGAGGTAGAGTGGAAAACCATTTAGGAAAAACCACCCTCAGTTCACCCGACCGAGATTCGAACCTCGATCTTACCGTCCTCAGCAGTCGAGCTCAACATGACAAGCGCGTTAGCCAACTACGCCACCAAGGCGGGTCCCAAACTTAACTAAAACCAACATATAATATTTTTATTTTAATAAATTGTTGGCCTTTTAAAATGCATCTAGTCTATAATTGAAGAATTGACATGTTGTATTCCCACTTTTTCTCTCTAATATTTGCCAAATAGTAAAAATATGATCTGTTGTTGATCTATTTCATCCATATATTACAAACCTTATTTTACTAAGATTTCAACTTAATGTAATAATATTTTTAGATACATACACATTCTGAGATGTCACTCTATTAAGGAGTTAAACAAAGGCTTTCAGCCTAAAGCTATTGGCTATTTAATGGGTAGTGCGATCAGAGTTATATTTCGATGAGATCACATTGAGACTTTTTCTTTAGCACTGTGTCTTACTATCTGTTCAGGTTGTACGCCTATGTACTAATTACACTAATGGGTTAGGTAATAAGAAGGCTTAATTTAAAGGAACTGCACCCACATGTGTATAGGAGAGTGGGAAAACATTTAAGTAAAACCACCCGCAGTGCACTCGACTGGGTTCGAACCCCGATCTCCCCATCTTCAGCAATCTAGTCCAACATGAGATTAGCGCATTAGAGCGTGCGACGACCAAAGCGGGTCAATGAAATATTAAGAGATCATGCTACACCGGTACAGTTTAAAATTTTGTGAGACGCAGTCATTTGTAGTGTATTCCTCTTACAACGTAATCCAATGCATGTTTATAACTGAGCTTTGGTTAAATATGTGCTGGAGAAGGGGGAAAAATTGAGAATTGAGCTTAATATGTTCAATAGGGACAACTGTGCTAAAAGAGATAATAAGTGGTAGGTATTAACCAGAAAAATGTTATTTTGATGACTGTAAAAAAATTAAAAAAATTAAAAAAATTATAATCCCTGACTTTTCCCTGTTTGCTAGGTTTTCCAGGTCGCTCCCATCCTATTATAGACTACTCCTGATAGGGTCTATAATTACAAAAACACCACCAAATTTATTAATCATAATTTTACATCCATTAATGTTTCCAGCCCGTGGTATGAGGTCACTTTTTTATTCAGCCATATATTTTCCATTACCGGCTTGCTAGGCTTGTCCTAGCTTTGTATGCCTTATAATCTAACTTAATACTTTTTTTAATTGATTTATTTACACTATTTATCTCGATTCCTAGCATGTGGCTCGGGACCTAGATCTACATCTTGAATTAACATTACATCTTTTAGTTATTTTCTTTTTTTTAAGAAAATACAATAATAAATTTAGAATAAGCACTTAAAAGTATATTACGCCCCCGGTAACCTGCCCCAATGGGTTTCCCACTGCACTCTGGATCTAATATTCTCTAGATCGGCGAGAGCCCCAAAGGGGGCAGGCATCCCTCTCCCCGTCACCTGGGGAGGAGGTTGATTCTCCCGTCTGAAGATGTTGTCATCTTGTACTCCCTATCTGGTATCAAGGCACCCTCCAGTTCATCAGCAGTTCACACTACTGGAATCCAGAGAGCACTCCTTCCCTCAGCTAGGCTACGGTTTGCCTGGAGATCCCCACCCCATTCTACCCAGCCAGCCGATAATCCGGTTTGTCTTTGTCCCACCTATTGACTTATTCAAGTCGTACCGTTATGTGCCATCCATATCTGTTGAAACCTCACGATCTACTGTCCTGTCACTGTCTACTGTCATGTCACTGTCGCTCTCCGTCCTGTACCCTTGTCTTAAGTTGACCAGTATATTTTGTCCTTTTATTTTTCATTGCCGTTAAGTACTTATCTCTTTTGTATTTGGACACATTATCAGCAATTGCATCCAGGAGACTCCAACAGTCCATGTCACGCAGTATGTGATGAACTGTGCTCGCTTGCAACGGTATCTGTAGGTTCATTTTATCTTCAAGCGTCTCAATGCCCTCCAGCACGGCGTGTTCCAGCGTCGCCTCCCCACCACAATCGCAAATTCCTGTATCTGTCAGTCGTCTAAAGAAAAGAGCGGCCTTATACGGACCATGCCCAGTAATAAAATGTACCAAACCTGGAGAGGGCTGCAGGTACTCCATTCCCAACCATTCAGCCACTCTTGGAAATATCTTATGCATTCTTCTACCTGTTTGGCTCCGCTCCCACTCGTCTTCCGGATATTTCCTGACCTGAAGCTCGAGTGCTACATTCCAAAAGGTGCCCACAGACCGACACCTGGGGACATCCTTTCGAAAGTTTTTTGCTTATTATCATTCCTGAACCTCTCAGGTTTGCGTATCTTCTCCTACAGTAGTCCATGAGACTCCTATAGAGGTTCCCTGGACACCTTATTTCTCTCAGCCTCCCAAATAGTGCTGGCCACCACAAGTTTTCAAACGCTCCCGAAATGTCCACAAATATCCCCATTACGTATTTATCTATAGCCCTATCTATAAGACTCATGGCCTTACAGATAGCGTCCTCGGTAGACCTGCCCCTCCTGAAACCGTACTGTTGTTGATGCATCCCCACAGCCTCTCTATGTTTTTGCAATCTATTGCACAGGATCTTTTCTTGCAATTTTCCGCATACATTTAAGAGAAATTTTGGTCTGTATGATTTTGGGAGTTGAGGATCTTTATCCTCTCCCTTACTCAGGATAACTACCTCACTTTGCTTCCATATATTTGGTACGCGGCCCTGAGCCACACACTCATTCATCATTCTAACTAAGAAGGGCGCTACTTGTTCGCTGATCTGTTGAAGGGCCTCCACCCTGATCCCATCTGGTCCAGGTGCCTTCTTTTTCATTTTAGCCACAAGTCTTATTATTTTATTCTGAGTTACTGGATATGTAACCTCATAATTGTCGTAACTAGTCGGCATATCGTGTCTAGCTATCACTTGTCCTTTGTAATCTTCTCCGTCTTCGTCTGGAAGTAGGGTGTTTATCAGCAGCCTCGCTGATTCTTCCCAGTTTGATGTAAATCCTCCCCCCAGCTTCCTTAGTGTCGAGATAATTGATGGGGCCTTACCTTTCCTTTTGCTATCTGGAACGGTATTCCCCATGCATCACTTCTCAATTCCTCCTGCACATATCGTTCCCAGCTTTCTCTCTTTACCGCCACCAGGGTGGATTCAAACTCTTCTTTTTTCCGTCTATACCCTAGCAGGAACTATAGACCTCTGATATCTCCTTCGTGCTACCCTCATCTCCTTTCGGAGTCTACCAAGTTGTTCATTCCATGGTCGATTGTTTATATTCAATGTAACCTTCACCATCAGGATGGATGCCCTCATAGCTCTCTGAACAGACCTGGTCAACTCCTTGGAGGCAATATTGACATTTCCTCCTTCAACCACCTCAGACGGTGGCACCAGCAGCCCCCTTAGCCTGTCCCAGTTTGCCTTCCTTATGTTGTATCTTATCCTTTTCTCCATGTCTATCTACCTTCTATTTCTATTTCAAAGGTGATCAAATTATGGTCACTGATCGTCACTCCGCCCAGCACTTTCCAGTCAGCAACCATTTCCCCAGCTTCTTGATTTTGAAATGTCACGTCTATATTGGAACTTGCCACAGCTCTCCCTTGGTATGTTGGTGGATTCCCCGGTAAGTTCGCTACTATAAGTTTTCTCCCCGCAATTATCTCCTCCAATTTCTCTCCCCTCTTATAGGCACGATGTCCTCCTTTTCTTCCAATCGCTGAACCACAGGGGTGACCTAGAATTCGTATCTGCTAGGTAAATAACAGGAGTCCCTCCATATACGTCATCTAGTGCCTCAATCATTCCTAAATATGGTTCTATATCTTCTCTACACTAGAAATACATGTTGACAAGAATGACTGTGCCTATTCTCGATCTTACCTCAACACAAGTGACTCTCTTGTTGCATAATTGATCGTTAGATGCTTATTAAAGACCACTACTGCACTCATGGGTGACTTCCCAGATACCACTTTTCTCGCATTCACCGGCATCTGGGGTATCTTCTCACCTCGGGTACAAAATATCAACACATTATGGTTAAACTTACGTTAGCATATTAATATAACTTATCTGTAGGCTAGATAAAGGAGAATTAAATAGCTATTTTGGAAAAAAAAGGCCCAAGAAACTGTAAGCTAACACAAGACCAAAGAATTATTGTTTTTACAGACATGCAATACTAATCATCTTCACAAGCACATTTTTAAAATCTTTTTTCGTGGCAAATCCAAATCTTGCAAATGAGAAACGATTATATTTTCATCTAGTTTGAATAAACCTTTAACATCTAAAAATATAACTATACAATGTACCCTCCCTTAAGAACAGTAGCGAGGCGTCAGGATAAGCTCAGCTACCCCAAAAGGAGAGGAAGACATCCCTTTACATAAAACAAATGTAAAATTGAAATTTTAATGGTCATTTTGTAAAGCATAGTTACATTTTAGCAAGTGCACAAAGTGAATGTGTCAGTTCCTTTTGGGCTGAAACCTTTCTGCCTAACGCACCCGGAGAAGCAGGCCTGTGGGGAGCTATAGAGTGGAATGTGCGCACAACTGTTCATCACAGCGAGTGCCGGCAACCAGTAAGCCGGCTATCCCCAACTCATGAGTGTTACATTCCAAGCTGATATAGGATGTTTCAAAGGTTTATTTCAGTGTAGGTTAGTTTAATTTTGTGATTGTTGTGCTGAGTTTCCTAGACTTTTTTGTGTCTGCGCAGTGCTGCTCATTTATTTGTACCTGTGCAGATGGCTGTGCACGGTTGTGGCTGGCCTCGAGCTCATTGCAGCACTCTCGGTTCTGGGCTTGTTGAGAGCACGTCAGGGTCATTGTGATGTTATTGTGCGCTGGCACGGAGATGAGTTTTTTTGTGTGACCTATAGTTGTGTAACTGAATCAACCAAGGGGTCATATTAGAGCCCCGAAATAAAGACTTGTGTGACTGAATCCTGAATGCCTTCTTCGTACAACCCCTTAATAACGACTTGTTGTGCCGTGCCCAAGTCTGGTTAGCAAACCCCTACTATCGGCACCGGCGTAAATGGGGACTGACACATTGTCTTCCATAGCGTCAGAAGGGCCCACGAGAGGCGTGGGCACATTGTGACTTGAATTTTATTATTTTATTGAGTTGTTTTAAATTCCATATTATAACATATATCAGTAATGTTTTAGGATCTAGTGTATGTACGGTAGGAAAAAAAGGTAGAAGTTGTAGACATCAACGACTTTTTCAAATCAGTTGACTTTTTGTGAAATAATTTTACTGAGGCCTTGTCTTTTGAATGAAAAGTGCATTTAAAAGTAAAAATAGCAAGACCAAAATTAGATGTTTCACAGAAGGTTTAACAATGAAACATGAATAAATTATATTATTATTAGTAATAAGTTAGTAATAAGTTACTAGTAGTAGTAGTAGTAGTAGTAGTAGTAGTAGTAGTAGTAGTAGTAGTAGTAGTTTTTGACATAATTAAGTGTGCCCTTTTATTAGTGTTCATGACTCAGCTTGTACCAAAAATTATCATTACACTTCCCCACTGCTCAAGAATCCATCTGAACTAAAGAGAGTCAAAATGTCACATTTGTTTATTGACATCACAGATATAAAAGCCCAAATTAATGTTTAAAATAGATATAATGACACAAACCTAACTTTCAATATTTAGCACCGCGTCTTACTACCTGTTCGGGTTATACGCTTTAAGTATTAATTACGCTAATGGATTAGGAATTGGTAAGGTTGAATTAGAAGAAGTAAGCCCGCATTTTCGTGGAAAGCTATATAGGAAAAACCACCCCCAGTTCACCCACCTTGATCTCCCCGTCCTCAGCAGTCGAGCTCAACACGACAAGCGTGTTAGCCAACTACGCCACCGAGGCTGGTCCTAACTTTCAAACCTTTCATAATACATACATACAATTACAAATGGGGGTATGGTTTTACCCAGCCTAGCAAAATTTAACCTTCATGTGAATCAAGCTTTATAATTTTTAAAGATGTCTTGTAGCTATAAGCTTTAATTTTATTATGTTGTGTTTAACATTATTTTAGTAATGTGCATGAGTTTTCTTAATGTTGAGTCATTTGAAGACATTCTTGAAGTAGGCAAGAGCAAAGATTTATAATTTAGTCAACCCCTGCACCTAAAACTTGGGGGGTTAGAGCGGTATTCCCCCAATCGCCGGAGGCAAGAAAATTTTCAAACTATATATATATACCTTTGTAAGCTATTTCTAAGGTTTTTTAAATAATAATTGTGGACTTGGGTTTAACATTTTTAAAGCTAGTCACTAACATTAAAAATATAAAAAGTAAGCCTAGCCTTTGCTCAAAGAAAATTGTTTTAAACATCCTCTCAAAACCATGTTTAATAGACTAAGCCCACCATTTTTTTAAACCAGTTATAACTAATTTGGTACCTTTAACTTAATTCCAAACCACCATTACTGTTCAGCAATTCTATGTCCACATTTAAATTAGAAGTTATTATGGATACATTTTATTTTTAAATTAACTTGAGCAAAAATGTACAAGAAATGAATATTTTCCTCAACCCCTGCAATGCAGGGGTGCTTATAAGCTCGACCACTGCATGAGCAGGCCCGCAGGGGTCTGTTCTTCATGAGTGGAAGTAGGTATCTAAACAAGGTTAGACCTTTAATGAAAAAGTGAAAATACTAATGCAATGATTGAGCTTATTATACACACATAACAAGTTCTTATTGCATCAGACTTTTGTTTCTTCCTAAAAACCTTTGTGCTGGTTCTGAGGTTAGAGCATCCCAGTCAATGTTTAAAGAACATGGAACGTTAACATGTAAAATGAGCGAGCTGAATATGTATTATTTAAGTTAATCCAAGAGGCCGATACTGTCGGCTAATTGTAATAATGATAAGCAGACCTACATCAAGTTCTTTGATGTGTTAATAATGATTAACAAATTTTTGTTGTGGTGTTTTTGTCGTGAGAAACCCTTTTCCAAAAGAAGGTGTAACTTAATGTGTTTTTAGCTGAATTGTTAAACACTTCTATTTACTGAGCCCAGTAGGACTATTTGATACACATATGCATTACTATTGTGAACAGTGAATGAATTTAAATCATGGTCTTGACTAGACTATGATATTACAAAAAGTGAAACTTAAGAATGACATTTCCTTTGTTTGAAGAAAATTAACAAATCACCTTTAGACCATTCCATTTCATTTGTATACATTGGCCTTCGTTAGGCGCCTTTGGAGTCCTTATTATAGTATTAGTTTATTAATTTATGAATGGCAATTCAAAACTGTGGTAGTTAATATACTTGAATAGCGAAGCTTTGTTTATGTCCTCTACCTGAGAGTTAAAAGAATTTATTATTATAAATAAATATATCACTTAAGTATGTTATTTCTATTTGCAGAACTAACCAATTGAGACCAATATCGGGAAATGGTCCTCATAGAATATTAAATCCAACAACATTCCTTTGAAACAACTATTTCAACCTAATTTCTTGAGTGCCCAACATATAATTAGGCCTATAAGGCAGTAAAATATTTACTTACATGAAACTAAATTTAGCTTGAATTGATTTAAGATTACACAGTGAAATATTTTAATTGAAGAGTCCAATATAATAAATATAACGAAATATAAAAGTTTTAGTCAATCTTACCATAACCTAAGACCCAACGTTCGTCCACATTATTTACCGGCAGTGAATTAAATTTGGTTTGAGAGAGATTAGGTTAACCATTAATTAAGGACATAAATAATGGCATATTATATGTATATACATTTTAGCTAGACCTAGTTGAAAAAAAAAACTTTATAGATTTTCATTGTGGAATATCCGCGCCTTCGATTTAAGTATATAACATTCCAATGATTCTACCAATGAAAATTACACAATGGCGGGAGTTCAACAACAATCTTAGCTCTCACAGGACAAAAAAACATAACTATATATCAATATATTCGCGATTGTTTATTGTGTATGGTTGAATGATTAATTTAATTCAAATAACTTTCATCTTCATGAATGTTTGGTTTGTTGGGATGAACGACTTAACGAGTTCTAACAACTACCAAAAAAAATTATCACCACTAAAATAAATTAAATTTTCACTAACTAGTGCAAAAATAAAATTAATTTGAAGAATGATGTTTTAAACACTTACAAAATATTGTAGTTATACAAATACAAGTCTAGTCTGTAGAATAAAACAAGGTCGGAGATAATCTGGGATTCCCATTTCATGCAATTCAATAGTAGTCTTATCTATGTGTATAGCAAACCAACCAACTTTTGATGGGTGGGTTTAGGGATAAGGAAAAATATTGATACTTTACTTATATCAAATTTTCCTTTTGATATCAATAATTTTTACTTATATGCTGTACTTATACTCCTTTATCGATGCATTTGGTATTTTAATTCACCACTTCAGTGGCGGCATGGTCTAAGGCGCTACTCTCACAGCAGACTAGACAGTAGACTGCCGATAACGAGGAAATCGACGTTCAAATCTTGGTCTGATGTACCAAGGTTAAAAAAAAAGTTTTCCACTCTCCCTCCACGCAAACATGGGTATATAAAAATAAACTTTTCTCAGCTCAAAGACCATCAGCATAATTAATACATAAGCGTATAACCCAAACGGGTAGTAAGACTCGGTGCTAAGTAAAATTATGTATAATCTGTTTTAGCAATGTTATAATTTTAAGTCCATAGGTACTCAGATAGTCTGATTAAAGGTTCCTGCTACTACGTTCTTAAATTTGTTCTAGACATACATTACAATATTGTGTTTATTAATTTTCATTCAGTTTTTTAGTAATTTCATATAAGGTACTATGATCAAATAATATTATAATTTCAAGTTTTATTTATTGACAACAGATAAGTACAAACATTCTAATAATATAGACAATGACGCTATGTGAAGTACATTTTCAATTTATGTCAATATTATAACAAATGAGTTGGTGAAACTTATTTCTGAACTTAGGCTGGGTTTATATTCATGAATAATGCATGACTAAAAGTGAATATTGTATAACACATAGTGCGCAAGAAGTTGAAATACATTATTTTCAATGATCGGCACATAGTTATTAATGTAAAACACCACCACGCCACTATTCTGACACCTTATTTATTATAAGTCAGTGACTTTTCAAAGTGGAAATATCCTTGATATGCCAGGGTCCGACATTTACTTATCTGGGGAACAAATACTTCTCTCGAGGCTCCTCTAACCCATTTTTGATAAGTCCTTCGAGCGTAGTCACGCACTATAACGTGCGCAGTGGGTGATCTGAGGACCTATGTCCCCGTGCCTGCCATCGATCCCTTTAATCACAAGACCATTGGGAAACCACCTCCTTGGCCAGCTTCCATCAGTGGGAGGAATGGGATATCAAACGCTATCAAACACTATCAAACAGACGACCTCACCAGAGACTTAGCCGCCCTTCAGGCCAGGATTACCGGGTGAGGAACATCCTGCAGGCAGGAGTGGGAAGCCTCTTGTGCCGTCTGAGTTAGGGCAGTCGTCACGAGGGTAAGCCTATCTAAAACCCATGAGCTTCTAGCTCCAACATGGCACTACCTTAAATTAATAGTGTACAGTGCATAAAGTTTATTTAAGAGCGTGCATCATAGAAGGCCCAAATCAGCACCAGGCTCGCAAGAAGTATGGTAGTTAAAGAGAAAAGAAAATACAAAGATATGCCAGAGATGTGTGAAGTGCATTTAAATGATTACTCGAGATTTTCCTTGGTGACGATGGGGGACAAAGTGATAAAGTTTCTTGTTGATAACCACAGTATCCCCCTATTATTACAGAATAAAGTTTTGTGAACAGTACTTATCTGCGAAGCCATTCTAGAATGGTTAAAAAAGGCCTTTTAAATGAAATTTTTATCTAAATATCTTTAAATATTTCAACAATGTTTTTATTAGGAACATCTCTTAACTTTTTACCTCCATTAGTGTTTAATAAAAAATTATCCAAATGCAATAGTTGTCCGTTCCAGTAAACAAACGATTAAAATGAAAAACTAAGCAAAACAAGAAAAGTGGGCTGTATTCGATAAAACGTCCGAAGAATAAATAACAAATACAAAACCAATATGAATCAAAATAAATTATTTTATACAAACTATTATACAAAAGCTATTTTACAATATTAAATACATACAGCTCTAAGACTGAAAAATAGTTTTCGTGCAAATTTACGATTTCGAGCCGACTGTATCATGGGTATGTGATGTTTATTTTAATCTAGGAATTATTTCAGGAACGTCATTAGTCTTGACCTTGTCGTCGGTGGAGTTGGAGTTGGGAGGGGGACCTTTAGTGACATTCCTTTGAAGAGATGCGACCAATAAGACGTTCACCATTCCAAGAGGGTTTGATTTTCATGTTTCATCTTCTCACCCTCAATTTAATTTAGTTGTTCTTTTTCACCCTTATTAGACTTGCCTTTCCTGTATTTTTTTCTTTTCCCTTCTTCCATATGTTTTCAGTAATCTTTAATATAGAGTTTACAACGTTAATGGCCTCTTATCTGTATACACGCCACTAAACCCCAACAAAACCACCTTCATGTAATTTAAATTTAAATTCTAAGATAATAAAAGTTACAAGCTTATATTTTATAAAACTATTAACATAATGATAATTTTAATAATTTATCTTTATTAATTGATAAAAGTTTAATAGTATTTCATAATACTTCTTTTATAACTTTAGTCTTAATTTATGTTCATGATTCTTTAATTTCATTTTCAGTATCCATAATTATGGTACCATAATACAGAAACATGTTGGAATGAGGTAAGTACGCCTATTTCCAGTGCTGGATATCAAAAAGGAGTAATGAGACAAATACCCTGATAAAATGTAGATTATTCTACATTACCTAACCACTTAATTTAATTTGTTTGGAAATTTGGCAGACATTAACCTAATTTTTATTATTTTATTTATCAACATATCTGGACTTAAGAACATTGTTCGTACCACACAATATTGTATTTTATATTTTTATTTTTGTATTAATATTTTAATGTGTCAACTTATGTTTTAGACTTTTCATCAATTTGTTCGCGATCTATATTCTAGTTGGTGATTAATTATAATTTTATATCAATTGTTCATATCTTACACTATGTTTCTTCACCAAAATTATATTTAATTATACATTTTTGTGCTTGTTATTTTCACTTAACACAGTTACCATTTTTTTAACTGTTTAATTTATAGCTTAATTATTTATCTATTTTTTTAGAACACTTCATCCAAGTCTTAACTTTTATTATAACCACTTCTTACTTTCAAGCATTTCTTAGAATGTTTTTAAAAATGTTAATAACATAAAGCTACTGATTAGAAAAAACTATAACAATATCCCAATATCATGTCATATTCATGAAAAGTAAATTAAATTATATGATCAAAACGTTTAAGTGACCTTGAAACATTTGATCAGATCCTCACAGATATTTGGCTTAAGATACATAAAATGTTCTTGCAAGTCAATCGATGTGTAGCAGTTGTCTAACCTAAAGTAAGTGAGAAAATGTTCGGAAGGGTGAAGTTGTGGCCTGGGAGGGAGGGGGGAGAAGGGCGTGGGAGTAAAGGCTCTAACTCCACTCTCCACATTTGTTTAGAATTAAAAAAAATATTTTGACGTGGTTTAAAATAATAAAATTAGGGGGAACGTTACGATAGTACAGCTACAAAGAAACACACTTTCAAAATATTTTAGATCTACAATTTATTACGGTTAATTAGTACCCACATTTGTGACTCAGATAATTTCTTAGCAGTTTAATGTATTAAAATAAAGCATTGTAGCTACATATACTGTATGAGGTTTTACCCGACAAATTCCTATTGACCTATTCTAGGCAATATGGATATTTTACTATAAACTCTTCTTCATGATTGAAAGCATTAATTTGTTCAAACATAAATTTACAATAAATATTCTCAAAGGAACGCCCAATACCAAACAGATATAATGAAAATCTTAAATAAGAACTATGAAAAAGAATAGATATAATAAAAATTTACAAGGCAACAAGAGTATGATGCTACACTTTCTAGCAGGGTGCTATCTGATATTAGATACGTAGGTCTGTCATAATTTCATAACTATTGCTTTGTTCTTCTTATTTATTTACTAGAAGTGTGTAATTAATTTTGCTTGTAAATTTGAAAAAGACAGATTTGCAGATAAATGATTTGGAACGGGCGAGGGTCAACCAAAGTAGATGCAACCCCTGGAAGACTGAAAGACAAAAGAGATTGACTGCTTCTATGTTTGAGCAAGTGTGCCAACTCCAACCAACTACGTCCTGTAGAAATACAGTATTTGATATATATATATAAAACAACATATCAACCCTTGGAACAAGGCATGGTATGAAGCAAGAGGAGCTTGTGAAACAGGAATTGAAAGAAGAAAATGGCATCCAGTCCGTAGATTGCGGACTGTTCGTTGATACAGATCTACTTTTCTTAGGAGCTAGTTGAGGTAGTGCAACTATGATGCATAATTTAATATTATTTTTAATAATACATTTTATTTACAAGCTGATGTTGATGCAGGGCTTGAGTTTAGCTCAATATTAATAATATTTATTTTATTGATCAACAGATGGTATGGCAGGAGAGGAAGGAATTCTTGAGATCAAGTGTCCTTTATCAGTATATCACATAGGATCTAGAAGAGGCTGTAAACACTGGTCCTTCATGGCAGGGCGCTGACGTAACTGGTAGGAATCCAAGAATTAAACTTGGTGGGGTAACCTTTCCACTGCACGTACATTTTCTTTCTGGCGTCTTTACCCTTGAAACGTGGTATTTTATCAACTTTCAAAGTTTTGTGAAGACTTACGCATTAGAATTCGGGTTCGTAAAACGTTCCTTCCCCCACCTCGCCGTCAAGATCGGTCAGCCTTTAGACGAGTGGTTGTCGCAAAACGACACTGGTGACTTTTAACATTTATTTGCTCCATTTGATTTCGTAGTCTTTTTCAAACAGCATTTTTGATTTGCTAATACGAAAGGTGTCACTGACTTAGAGTTTTGACTTATTATTAGAGTTTGGACGCCGCTTGCCGTACAGATTATCTCTGAATTGAAGCACATTGGTTTCTGAAACGTATGCAGCCACCATCTTGATACTGGAATGATTTTTGCCGTTGTAAGCATTGACGAGATCTTGGGGACGTCCACATACCGATACGTGTTATTTTTGGTAAAGTAGCGCCACGTGCACCCCTAAAAGTTCTATTGAATCGTTCCACAATGCTTGCCTTAACGTCCGGATCATGAGTGGTTTAGTAATGAACGCCTTCTTGCTTGGGAAATTTCCGAACCAGAGGTGCCGTGAACTTTATCCCCTTGTCCGTGTGTAAACTTCAAGGTTTACGGCCACTTTGTTTGAAAATGTCCCGAAAGGCGTCTCTCAAGACGCTCCCCATATTTGATGGAAGCGTACTCACCCAGGCCATCTTGATAAACACATCGATGACGGTGAGCAAGTACACGGCACCGTCGTTGTATTTTCCGAGACTGCATATCGTTGAGATCGTCAATGTTGAACACCACGTACTTGTTGCATGGAAACTTTTTTTTATCATCAGTTTGTGTAGGGTACAAGCGTCCTGCGCACGAAGACATTCTCGTACTTTGTCGGGATCATTCTTGTACGCCTTTATGAGCAATGACGCCCCTGCAAACCTTGCAGAATGAGAAAGGTCGTAGTCGATGTCATCTAAACGGTCCATTAAGCTCGGAACGGCAGCCATCTGTTTTCGTCCACCCTTTCCAGTTTCTTCTTTTTAGGGCGTTGTGAAATGTAAGTGGTTGGGGTGCGAGTGTCGGATCACTAATGGACACCAAATGATTCGGATTTACAATACATTCTTTCGGAACGTTTATTTTATGAAGCGCCGTGAGAAAGTCTCACCACCCCGACGGCTCGCTGTGTCTTCTTGGTCTGACCAGATCGTTGACTAAATCCACAATATTGGATCCACGGAGAGGCGTAACGTGAATACTCACTTCCCCGTTTGAGTCCCAAGAGATGCCGCCTCGTGAAATAATATGTTCTAGTAAAAGTTCAGCTTTTTTTTACGTGCCTGTACGGGTATATTCTTGAGTACAGCAGGTATGGGAGGTACACACACTTCAGGGGAGGTTGTGGTGGTATTTTCAAGCGGTGGAGGGTGTTGTATAAAGTGCAGATAGCGCTGAAGTACTTGTTGGTATAAAGTTCATTTAGACTTGTCATCAAGTTTTGAAGCGAGGATTTTTTCCATTTCCTTGTCCAGCTTGGAGACCACTAGATTTGTGGCCGATGGCACTTGTAGGTGGTGTTGCTCGTAACGGCGTAATGTTTTCGGGGACACCAATATCATCCTTTTTGTGTGTTTCACTATATACTTATTGAATAAGGAACTGAGAAATCCGCTGATTAATGAATCTAAAAGTAAGGGCAGAACGAATAGTCGTCTCTTCTTCTTCCAGCACTCTCCTCGTTTTACAAGCTTGCGCAACACCTGCTTGGGAGCACGTAACTTTGTCTTCTGTTCATTTTTCAACGGCACCCATCCTTTTAAATCGTTGTAGGTACACTCACAAACGGATTCAATCATTTTCTTGTATGCCAATTTCAACATGGCGACACGTTGCTGTGGGTTTATGCGATGCATCACATGCAGCATAGGGGCTCCCTTCAGCACTTTGCGACTGATGCTTAAGAAATTATCGGTAATCGGGAAGTGTCAGTGTTTTTTTTATAGCTTTTGCGTGGTAGGTACACGCAGCACCCGACATTTGTGCGGGTTCTATATCTGAACCATTCGAGTGTACCTTGCTTTGAATCTAACAATATATACCCCTAATTGTAGTATCAGCGTAAGCATCTTGTAAAACACGAGGATTTTCAGGACAGACTATGATGTTATTTGCCACCCTACCTTGTGTTTCCCTATTTTTTCCTACTTTTGTGAACAATTTCTAATTTAATTTCGTGTGAAATCTTCGAGGTTCATCAGCTGATTCCCAGCCTGACTAATGATGATGTTTATATATATTAAATTAAGTAAAAGGACGGAGGGAACAACGTAAAACATTGTTTTAAATAATGTAAATAAGGAATTTTGATTTAAGGAAGAACACTTACCTTTTATTAAGCATATTAATTATCCTTTTAAGAAGTGTGATTGACTGTGTTTATTTTGAAGGTAGGCCATCTTTGTTTTAACGCATGCGCAGTGCTATCAAACGAATGAGTAGACCTCGTGATTTGGAAAGGAAGAAGGAAGGGGGGGGAAAAACGAGCGCGATTTTTAATTTTGACAGAAGGAAATAGACATTTAATTCTTTATTAAAAACATTATTCAAATTCAATTGGCTATATTTAAATACTTATATTAAACCTACATTTCATTTTTATTCTCTCACTAGTCTATAGCCAACAATTCATTTTCGTTTTTATTTATATATAGTTTGTTTTCTCTTTGGACTTGGAATAGAACATTTTTAAATTTGAAAAAANGTTTTTAAAAGAGTAGTGAGTCTTCTTCCGGGGGTTGGTGGTCCAACATGGAGCCAAGTGGATGTGGGCTTCCAATTCCAGTTATTTAATAGTGGTTCAAAGGTGGAAGATTAAAATTAAAAATAGTAAAAAAAGGAAGCTAAGAGTGTGTGTGAGAGCTACAATATTTATGCTCAAGTAAATTGTGGAAGAATTCGAAGTGAAACACATTTATGAAGATGGTATTTCAGTATGGACTAATTACACATGGGTGAGGTCAAACCAACTCGTCAACTTTTGATTATTGTAATCATTTATTTTCTCTTTCATAAATAAGTCAGAACTTATTTACTTCCAGCAGGACAAACTAATACAACAAAATAATTAACATTATATGTTATGTCTAATTATTGATTTTACTGATTGTATATATATATTTTTCTTTTCCTTTGGTTTCAACAATACTGTGCTATACCTTGTAAAATTTAGAATTATAATTAACCGGAATTCCATAGGTAGGATTTGGATGTGGACAAAAGGGAAACAACAATAAATTCACAAAAGTGCCAACAATGGTTATTTCATACATTCATTTTTATTTGTAGCCTAAATTATATTTTTCTTCAACAATCAATTATTATTATTTTTTTATCTATATTGGTCATGGTTTTTTAAGCTTTAAGTTCACCCAGAGGTCCCGAGGTTGAGAGTCGTCGTGCCACTGAGTGGATAGCCGAGGTAAAGTTTTTTTTTATGACTATTATTTTCCCCCTAGATACTAGGGGTGGCGCCCAACTAAAACACAAGTATATAGGTAAAGAGAATACACAGATATCTCTTACACTGTTTGAATGAACCGAGGTTAAAAAGATTGATATTTTCCCGGTCAAAGAAGATTATTATATATTTTTTTTTTTAGTATACTGTAAAAAAGTATTATATATTTTTATTATAAGACTTGACGTACAAAATGTTAAATCTCAGTTTGAGCCCTGGGGTTTTTAAAAAGCACGATAAAATCTGCGTTTAAGGTCATGTCTCTTTGGCCCTTGTCTGGGTGGAATATATTTTGTATAAGGTACATGACGATAATATTTTGATGGTGGCATCCTTTGATGAAAAGATTTACGACCACTTCATTTGTTTCAAACATCAAGTCGTCCAGGATAATCAGATGTGGAGAGTCATTACAGGT
Organism: Timema douglasi; assembly: GCA_901482245.1. NCBI lineage: Eukaryota > Metazoa > Arthropoda > Insecta > Phasmatodea > Timematidae > Timema > Timema douglasi. The sequence continues at coordinate 20,329 of CABEEJ010006401.1, forward strand.
GTCATCCATTTCCGATATACCCTTACAGAATATGATGTGGGGATTTGACACATCTTGTTTGAATCCCGGCTGCAATAAAACATAATACCAGGTGATTTGATAAATTTTGACGTCACACATTGTGTCCAAGTGACGGGTAAAGTCGCTTACAAAATGTGACTTTCCACATCCAGAAGAGCTGCAGATGATGGCCGAAAATTGATGTTTCAACTGGTCCATAATCTTTGTGACTGAGCTTATAAGCTAAATGAATTTGTATTTATAGGATAGGATGGAGAGGGTGTAGACGTTAAAACACAATCATAACAATTTTTACGATATTTATGCACGCAAATAAAAGTTGATCGCACCATGAAATGTAAACATGGAATATTTATGTACACAAATAAAAGTTTTTACAATCATGTAAAGTATACATGAAATATTTATTTACACAAATAAAAGTTTAAAAAATATATCTCTCACCACGAAAAGATTACTTGGAATATTTATTTACAAATATATCTCACACCATGAAAATTATACATGGAATATTTATTTACCCAAATAAAAGTTTTTACAAATATATCTCACACCCTGAAAAGTTTACTTGGAAGATTTATTTACAAATATATCTCACACCATGAAAAGTATACTTGGAATATTTATTTACACAAATAAAACTTTATAAAAATATATCTCACACCATGAAAAGTATACTTGGAATATTTATTTACACAAATAAAACTTTAGACAAATATATCTCACACCCTGAAAAGTTTACTTGGAAGATTTATTTACAAATGTATCTCACACCATGAAAAGTATAATGGGAATATTTATTTACACACAAATACAAGTTTTTGAAATATGACTCACGCCATGAAAAGTACACTTGGAATCTTTATTTATATAAAAATGACAGTTATTAAATATATCTTACAACTTAAAGTAAATTATACATGTTTAGGTGTAGAGGAAACATTAATCAATTTCTTGAGCTTCTAGTTGGAATAGTGGCTTCGGTACTAATTTAAAAAATCCAGTTTAAAGAGTATTTGAATATATGTACACAACCAGATGGTTTCAATTTATGTACAAAAAATAAAAAATTTGACTAGAATTAAATACACACACACAACTATTTGACTAGATATAATTAGGTAGGTGAAGGATTGTACTGGTGGATAAAAAATATAAAAAATCATCTTGGGTGCATAAAATAAATCGATAAAAAGATATGCCTGTTTTCATTCAGAAAAAATCTAAAAATATCTCAAATCTTTGAAAAATGGTATGTCAGTGGAAATGTCTAGAGTTAAAGAAGAAAAAAAGAAGATTACTAAGCCCGTCTAAATGATCCCCTTTTAGTTGTGGTGGTGCGTTTACAGAGACTCTGATACCCGAACGGCAACGTATTAAAATAATTGGTTATCCGCCGTTTGGTATACACTGGCTGGTAGACTTTATTCTGCGAAACGTTACATACAGTCGCAAGACCTTTTATTACAATTGTGTGCGCTATCTGTATGTATCTTTCCGCAGCCTGTCTGGTGACCATCGCTTTCAAATCGTAAAAATTAACGTCGTTCCAGTTGCCGTATTTTATGGTGATCCCTCGAACCTTACATACAGTTTTGGTTTTGGCAGGATCGCCACGAGCACAAACTCGGTACGCGTAAATCTTGGGACCGCCGGAAACAAAGGTGCTAATATAACTTCCTCGACCGTAATCTTTACATTCGTCAGTGAGGTCACCCAAAATGTCCCCGGTCGGTGGACTCTAAATGTCGGGGCGTTCCGTGAATAGAACGCTATCTGTATCATGATACAAAACGCGGTCCACCGATTGTTCAAGGATGCTGTATAAGTGCAACCTTGCCATAGCATTCGTGTAGCATGCCACCGCCACACTCGTGTTAGGGTTAGGGCGCAACGCGTCACGCGCATCCTTGTAATTAAGGAACATAACTTCATCATTTACATCCATGACGCTGTCCACTGTGCTGTATGGATCAACCAGGTACTTGTGTATGCTGGAAGAGCTTGATACCATTTGTATGACCGCCAAAGAATGCGTCCCTGGGACTGAGTGGTTCCTTGCTGTACACCTCGTGCTGCAGTACAAATTGTTTCAAGTCCTTGTCTGTGCATTTCATCGCATTAAACGTACATTCCCACCTCTCTACGACCGTGTTCCCGGCATTCTTACACTTTTCCACGCAAGCCAAGGTCGCTTTATAGCGCGTCTCAATGGTCTCGTGGCGGCTGTGTTTGATAGGGGTGGTCCTGTCAGGATAACAGAAAGGGCACCCATGCCAATAACAGCCACAGAACTGGAATACGGTGGTAGTATCTCCAGCTTTAACAATGCCATCTACATGTCACCCTAATACATATTCCTCACGGCCGTTACCCACACCAAGGATAGAGACACCACCTTGATGGGCCTCCCAGCAGAGCTATTGTACGGCGACGTGCGACTGTTGGTCTGCACACCGGTAGCCACCATTATGGATGATACCGACGGTATTCTCCTTAAGATGACTTCGGTGGTAAACAAACATGGCAGCTCCTGCGATCATACACGCTTTTCTGAAAGGATCCTCCTTTGCTTTTTACATAAGTATGTTTCTAAACTTTAGGCAGGCCTTCCGTAGGATCTTTACATCTTTCACGCAATACAGTTACAGCTCGCTGTTAAAACCAAAGACAATTTTCTTTGACTATCGCATCCTACGACTTTTCAAAGTGCTCCTTTTCCTCAACCGACATTTCACCGATGCCGTAGTCCTCCTTTTGCGGCAAGGGACCCCTATATCTCACGTTTTATTTTTTATAGAAAAAATTGGGGAAATGTCTTTTGGCAAAAGACTCGTCCAAGTCGAATATTTTTGGCATTTTAGACAACGACATCTGGGAAAAACTTCATTGATTCAATAAAGTGGAGTGGGTCGTAACGCATGGACATGATTTTCCCAGCGTTTATTATGAGCTCTGGAGTCCATATTTCTCCTCCATCATATATTTTAAAATAAAATTACCATCATAGCTCTTCGCATTATGGGCTAGGAGGGTGATGTACGTACTTAAATTTTGTTGTTTAATTTGCTCTATAAATCTAAAAACTTGGGCCATTGTGGCATCACCCCTGAATATGCGAGTCATATCGCCCCCACATTCGGTGCAATGATGGTCGTTTACATAGATATGAAGGCAAGCTTTGCAACACGTCTGCACGACACAGATGTTAGTTTCGTGCAAATAAGTGCTGACCGCACCTTGCAGAATCATTTCTTGTCTGCATTCAAAATCATAGAATACAAACATGAAATTTCTCTTTTCCAGTGACGGCTTGGATGGGGCTTGCTTCATATAGCAGAAATGACCAAAAGGATGATATGTATCGCATACTCTACAAACAGTCTCATAAAACCTGGGTGAATAATTTGATCTTTCCAAACTGAAAAATTGCCCACAGACCTCACAAACCTTTTTGACATCACAGATCGACATGTAACCTCTAAAAAAACCGGGATGTTTATGATTATCAAATTATGTCTGGTTTGTGAACCAACGCCCACAGTCTTTACAAACCAGAGTTTGATCTCCATTGCCGACAGCTATTACGTAACACTTTTTCCACGTGTATTTACATTTGTGCACATTCTTATTACTGAACGGCACTCGCGGCAAAAGTACCCGAACTTATTTGCAGCTGTCAAGGATGTTATGACATCAAAATGATTTAGCTTATCGTCGGGAAAATACAAATCAAGGTAGCCCTAAGAGGAATGTTCGGGGGAGTAGGCTCCTCATATAGGACGTGCCTACCCCGAAGTTCCTTGTACACTGTGATTTTGTATTCGGAGAGGTATGTTTAAAATTTGTTCAGTTCAGTGAGCCCACTACCTTTCAAAAGGCTTACACGGGTATCACGTCATACATTTTCTGCTTTGTATTTTTGAATAGGACAACCCATTTTGATTTGTTTAGCGGTGTTCACATCCATGCATACTGGTTCTTTTTAACGTCACACACAACCTTGGTGACAACCAATGCATGGGCAAGACAAAGTGTATCACTGCCATTTTGAATCGTAATGATGCCTTTGTTATTACGGCTAGATGTGCTAGCAGGGGATAGCTTATCACAATAACGTGCACTCCCACGAGGATCCTTAAAAATACTGAGTTTAACGTAGTGGTGCCGTGCTTAAGAACAAGCTATTACTTTGCAACACACGACTTACGTTATCAATATGTATATTTGGTTTAGGTCTACATTTTCAAATACTTTACTAACTAAATCAGCAATTCATTTTACATTCAGGCATAGGCATAAAAATTATTCAATAAAATATTTATTTGGTTTATATACCTACATTAGCAAACATTTTTAAATATTCACTTATTGTTTATGCTCAAAAATAAAACATAAAATAAATATTATTTTTATCAAACAGTGGTAAGCACCTCATCTGAAGAAATGTTGTGAGAACGAGAAAGCAAGGAGGAAGAAACTCCTCACCGCAGAATCTCGAAGGAGAATGGCGACTGGTGGTTTTACACCTGGGGAGTCCACAGACCCTGAGCTGGAGGCAATCCTTAGTACTCCCATTGTCTACTCTGTGAAAGGTACTGAAGATTGCGATACAGTTTTAACTCCAACTCTGAGGCCTGAGGAGATTAGTGCGACCTAGTCTCCACCAGATGCAGCAATCCCTACATTTTCTGAGGAGTATTTGCATAAGAGTGTGTTCAGTGGATTGTTTTGTAAATAAATGTGCCCACCAAGAAAATTTGAATATGTTTATTGTGGTTAACAAGACAACCTGATTGTTTTTCTGTAAAAATTACACTTTTTTAATTTGATAATTGATTATGTTACATGATCCAAAGCTTGAGCTCACTTATAGGATTAGGAATTTATAATGATGAAATTTTACATGGGTTTGAATTTTAAAAGACATTACAAACATTTGATCACTAAATAAAAGTAAAACAAACAAAAAATAGCAAAATATACTAAACATAATAGACAACAGTACAATGTGAAAGATTAGATATTATTAAAATATGTGTAATTTATATTGTTGAATACATTTTATCAATAAAAAACACAAGTAGGCTTAAAAATAAAATGAATAAATAATGAGAATGTTCCCTTGAAATAAAGATGAAAATTGAGTAAAATTAATTTGTATTACAATAATAAACAAAACACGTATGTATATTTAGGGAAATAATAATTCTAAGGGATTCTAAAATTTTCACTGTTTAATGTAAAGGTTAGTTTATTGAAAATACATTTTTGAAAATTTGGTTTCACACTAACCTTTACTTTATGAGAAAGTTTGTGCAATTGTGTTGTGCCATTTATTTTTTAATATGCAGCTGATATATTATATTTACTAAACACCAAAGAGTGAGTATAGGCTAGTGAAGAAAATCAAAGGGTGTGCAAACCTTAGCATTAACTTCATATGACCCGCTTCGGTGGTCGCATGGTCAAAGGCACAACTCTCATCGTAGACTTGACTTCCAAGAACGGAGAAATGGGAGATCAATATCTATCGGGTCGACGGACGGTAATTTTCCCTAAATAGTTTCCCGCTCTCCTTCCACGCAAATGTGGGTTTATTACCTCTTAAATGTTTCCTTCTTCATCCCTACCATATTAGATTTTTTTAAATTTAGCACCACATCTTGCTAGCCGTTCGGGTTATACTCTTAAGTACTAGCTACGCTAATGGATTATGACTGTATCTGTGCAGGTTAAGCTGTCATCTAGGCCTGTGGTTGACCAAACACTGACGACTAAACAGAGGGCTGGCAAGAGTTCTAGAAAGTGCTCACCCCTCCCTCTCTCACTCCATGTAAAGCGGTGGAATCATCTCGATGATGATGACTGTGTCGTCCTAAACATTCTGGAAGATTACAGGCGAGCAGAGACTTTTCACTGGAGATTACACAGACATTCAAACGCACAACTCTTCCCGCCCTTGTGATCCCTTTCTGCCCATTGATAAAATCATTTATAATTTTTTTAAATTCTTGATTCTTAAATAATGGACAGGATAAAATCAGGATTACAACCTTTAACAACCCTCTAATCCTGATGAGCAAAGTTGTAGAAAGTCTAAGGGTGTGTGCTACAAAGTTAACATAATAAAGTTTTATACAACTATATTGAAATGAGAAGGGGGGCAGTGGTAATTCAATAACAAAAATGTAATGTATAAAATTTAATATGAGCATTGGAATTTTTTCGCTTCTAAAATGATTACAATTAGGAGACATGATTGAATACACCTCATTTTGTTTTGATTTTGCCTCTTTTGTGAAAATTAATTGAATATATATTTTAATGATTTTATTTGTGCCTCAAGAATATTAGAGAAACGTTTTGCTTTTGCTGGAAAAAAAGTTTTTTAATTACCATATATTATAACACTGTGACTTTAGTCATTGTAAATTTAACTGATTTTATATTTTTATTAAATGTATTACCAAATCCACACCTTGTGTTTTCTTTATACAAGGAGTAGTTTGAGAATTGAAATTAATGCATACAAAACAAGTGCTTTGATTGATTAATGTTGTTTGAACTCCAATTGTCATAGAAAAAGTGGTAAACATGGATAATAAATTACTATCTATTTTGTGTTATTTTTTAGTACTGGTGAGAGCTGCATATCGTGACTTGACATAAGAAAATGTTTAATTCAATCTAGTAACCTTTCTAACTGTCAGATTATGTTTTCCTACGTATATTGGATTGTAGCAAAAAGTCTTATAACATGGATATTAATATCAGTGGTCGCATGATCTAATGTGTCCATTGGACAAGATTGTCATGGCAGAAATATTGATATTTGAATCATGGTTAGGTGTACTGAGGGTGGTTTTTCCTAAATAATTGTTTTCACAATGTTCATGCTAATATAGGTAACTGCCTCTAAATTATACCTTCCTCATCCCTATGCTATTTGTTAAAATATTAATTGGATAGCTTGAATGGGTAGCAAGACTTGGTGAATAAAACATATTTTTACAACATACACTTTTGTGTTAATGATTGCTTGATGAGTGGGAATACCCTGAGTTAAATGAAGTCAAATTTGAAGTTTTTATTTGAGCATGCCTTCTCATTTTCGAGAACGCTTGTATTGGTGTAAATAATAGTCCAATTGTAGCATTAGCCACAAGCTAACCACACCCAAGTTAATAACAACGGACTTACCCTATTGTACTGACACCGTCTGCTGCTGGCTCAACTACACACTCGACCGGCCCATTGAAACACACACGTCTGAACAAGATGACTGACCACGAAAAACAAAGACCGTACCTATTCAACTCTCAGCGACAACTTCCCCGAACAAAAGATCTTCGGTTGGAAAGAAGATACTCTTCGCCAGTGCCGAGTTTTGTTTCTACTCCAGTCCAGAAGCTTGTAGAACCCCCACCCCCACCCCCTCCGTGTGTTTATGTTCTTTGGTTTTCCTCCTCTCGTCATCCCATCATTCCGCGTTCTGTGGACTGTGTTTTAACCGTATAAAAGAGTCATCTTGTGAATGAAGTGCCACTCTTGGACTGGCTTTGGCAATCACTTGAGCAAGAGAATGATTCGGAAATTAATAATGTAAGCAACATTCTTTCTAGGCTTAATCTTTTATTTTCAAAATTCTTTTTCGGCATAATGGACTTAAACTTTGAACTTGAACTAAAAAGGAATATCTAATGATATTGTTTATAATAATATTTCTTATGCACTTAGTATTTACCTCAAGTATAAACGGAGTTAAACTTTGGACTTTAACTAGAAAACATACTTCTAGTAATATTGTTAATAATAATACTCCTAGTTGGACTTAAGGTTTATCTCAATGATAATAGACATGTGCTATTGGATTCTAACAAAAAAATCTAATGGTTTTGTTAATAATAATATTTCTTGGGTATTTAATACTTATCTCAAGTATAATAAACTTGTGTTATTGGACTCTAACGGGAAAACAAATATCAAGTAATTTAGTTAATAACAATGCCTTTTTTGGACTTAAGGCTTATCTCTATTATATTGAACTTTAATGTTATTGGATACTGTTTATAGAGTAGTGCTATTAATGTTTCTCTTCCAATGTTTACAAATGAACTTAATGTATCGGGCGCCATCAGCGCTAGTAATAGGTCAGCAATAGCCGCCTTAATAACTTAATTTATGGTTGGTAATTTCTTAAGTGTTAGCAATTTAAATGTGGATTGTTCTAGCTAATGCCAAAGTAAGAAATCTGATAATTTTAGGTCTAGTATATTTTCCCTTTTAACGGGACGGAGTAATGGAAGGATACTAACATAAATAATTGTAATTATTTTTGTAAAGAACATGAGCATTTGCAGAGGTTAAATTGATGAGTCCTATATTGTTCTTTTTTGCATAGCTGTTAAATTTGTTAAAGGCTGAGCCTACCCATAAATAAACGGTTATAAACAAATAAATGTTTTTGAAAAAATATCTAATAATTCAACATTGTTGTTTTTTATTTATTTTAGTAACATATCTGGGCATCTTTCATAATTCTTATGGAATTTTCAAACCATGCTAAAAATAGTTATTGAAATATTTTCGTTAAAATTTTTCCATTTCAATGCATTTTAAATGGGAAAACAAAAATTATTAATAGATTTATTTATTTTATCTGTACACTTAAGCTAAAGTGTTTGTTTATAACATATTATTTAATGAATAATTTCTTTTTCTTTTTAAACGTATCTTTAAATCTGGGTTGGCTTCAATAATCACGATGATATTGAGCTTTAACGACTCGCAAGTCGACACTTTAGTAAAAATATGTGGTTTTAAATACAACTTTTCCTTCTCCAAATAGTTATCTTAGTTGATAATAGGTGCCATTAGTATGACCATTACCCATTTACAAGCTAGTATCGTTTTTCAAGCGTTGGCTAACCTGCTGTATCGGAATTCAGGCGGCAGTGGAGGGCTAAGCTTATCTTTGTGACCTTCTTGAGTCAAAGAAACATTAATACAATGTGCAATGGGATTAGAAGGGCCAATGTCCCAATTATGAAAATTTGCGTAGTTAAATATAAACATCTTAATATATTCAGTAACTAAAATACTCACAAAATCTTAACTGCTGTGTGAAATAAATATAGTTGGTCCATACTTACTTCAATGAGAGTATTACTCTAGTGATACATTTTTTACAAAGGAAAAACCACATGCTTCTTCGTACACAAAGCTTTTTTTGACATTAGCCCTTATTTACCTGAGGCAGTAAAACATGTAAATTTCTTCACGCTTATCTTACATTCTTTCACGGGTTTTCTCATTCTTGAGCACTACACGTTGTAATAATAAGTCTTAATATTCATAGTATATGAAAACTACTGTACATTGAATTTTTAATCCACTATTATAATAAATAAAAATAAACATTCCTGCTCATATCAAACATAGCTATTTTAAATAAAATTTGGTCTAAATGTAATTTGGAGACGTTCTCAGTATGTTTTTATCTACTATATTTATTTTACGGTCTAGGATTTGACTTTGGAATAAGTTATTTTTCAAAAAATTAATGAACGAAGTTTTTGGTACTCCAAGTGTGAATATGTTAATTTTATTTTATTAGCTTGTTAAATGCGATTACTTTTAATTTGAATCTGTTAGATTCTCGCAGTTTGTGCGTTATTTTCAGAAGAAATGTATCGAATCTCGAACAATACGCACGCACAATGATTATTTTTATATAATTAATAAAATGCGACTATTTTTGCTTTCGAGCAAGATCCAATGGATTGTATAAATTTTGAGGTGGAAAGTATTTACACTATATTATTTTATATCCTTGTGAATAACAAGTTTGTGAAGCATGGGTCTATGGAAGAAAGGGCGCACAGAGAAACTCAACGATATAATTGGTTATTTAACTGCCTGTCTTAAAGGGTAAGGTTTTTTTTAATGATATGCATATTACTGGCGTTTAGGCTATCTGTATATGCTAATTTAAGTACAATGGATGAGTAGAGATACTATTTTATTTATTGTAGAAATAATATCAAAATTAAGATACATATAAATATTTCTATATAACAATGTAGCGATTATTCTGATGTTTCAAGTACTTTTCCTAAAAAAGCTCTTAGTTGAAAGTAAATGTTACTAACNAAAGCTCTTAGTTGAAAGTAAATGTTACTAACACTCTGTAACGCACTTATAGTATGTTCAAAATCTCTTGTGCCTTGGCCGAGTTCATATCCCGCTAGTACTCAGTAATTTCAACCTTACCGGGAATCGAACTAGCAAAGTTACTAGAGCTGATCAATTTACGCACTCAGTGATCAGTCATAGCGCTTTAGCAATCTTGACCACGACATGGAGCCGATGATAAGTAAAATATATTTAAAACCAATAAAGTTAATGAACTTTTGTGCTCCCAATGCCACAAAGTAAGTAGTTGATACCCAACAGCCTTTGTGGTATAGTGGTCAGATTTACTGACTTCAGGTCCCGAAGTCCTGGGTTCGATCCCCAGTGCTTCCAACTCTGCCTGTGACGCAGTGGGTCTGAAACGGAACCAGAATCAACCTCGTGAGGACAAATGAGGAGCTACTTGAATGAAAACTGAGATAGAAGGCTAGAGGGTTAGTTGTGCTGACCACACGACACCGTCAACCCGTAAATGTTGGCACTATCTTCGCCAACATACGGTAGCCTCTCGATTGGTATGGCCTGCTTGCAGGCTGACATCATGAAGATATTACTCAAGTTAAAATCTAACAAGAGGATGAAAAATTATTCCCAAAAACATTTATTTCTGGAAAATTGTGTAAATTCTATAGATGTTTGAAAACTGTAAACACCGTATTAAATAACAGATAACCCACTTCAGTGGCCGAGTGATCTAATGTGTCAGTCCGGTATTAAATTTGCCTGCTCATAGCAGAGCGCATGGGGTTCAAATCCTGGTCGGGTATACTGAGGGTAGTTTTTACTAAATTGTTTCCCCATCTCCTTGCATAAAAATGCTGGTAAATAACCTCTCAAATGCTTCCTTCCTCATTACTACCCAATTAGATTATCATATATGCGTATAATATGAAAATATAGTATGACGCGGTGATATCAATAATAAAAATAACATATATATTTATAGTCAAAATTGTTCTAGTCTTCGAAATGTAACTGCTCTTTAAATATTTTATTGCCCTTTTAGCCTTTAAAGTTTAAAAATTAATCAAAGCACAGTGGCCAAAATTAGCACATTAAATTTTAGTTATTTTTTATTTTACCTGCTTACTAATTAATAAACTCAAATAAATGGCTCGACAAAATCGTAAGCTACATACTCTCTCGTATAGGTTATTTATTATATAGTTAGTGACAAAATATTCAAAATGAATTATCTCTAATTTTACCTTAAATAATTTGTTCTCTGATAAATAAGTATACAGTATTATTTATCACTACTCTCCCCAGATATTTATTTGAAAAAAATAGTTCAAGACTTTTTTAAAAAGGAGAGTTATAAAGCAATGACCTGAGTTCGTTTCTACTCTGCCCAATAACATGATCCGGATGTTAGGCCTAGTATCTATGGCCCATAGTTTGTACTACAAGGGGGCCATCCTTAAATTACGTAAGGCTTTGTTACATCATTTTAGATCCTCCCTCCCTCCCCTCGCGTAAGCTCCCTCCCACCTCTCTCTAGCTTACGTGATTTTTAAAGATTTGGTAAGTCATGTTATTATAATCGTTTAGTTATTTTTAGACATGAGGATTGGTAATATCCAACTTTGGTGGTCAACATGGTTTAAGGTGTCACTCTCGCAATAGACTAGTCTGCAGATGACTGGGAGATCGTGGCTCAATCATGATTGAGTGATATTTCCTAAGTATTTTCCCACTCTCTCTCCACTTGAATGCGGGTACACTTCCTCTAAATTGAAACATATCTATCCCTAACCCACTGGCGTAATTAGTTCATACATAAACAGGCAGAATTATTGAAGGATATGTACCCACATTTGCGTGGGAAAGTAGAATGAAACGATTGAATAAGATCTCCCCAAAATATCCTTAGCAGGGATTTGAACCCCCAAACAGAAGCGTCTAGCTGGCTGGGATGGATAAGCTAATTTTTCTGCTCGAGAGTGTGATTGTATCTTGACGTTTTATCTCCCCACGTTTAGTCCAACTTGGTCGCCTACACTCTTTACTGTCCTGCACTTCACTTCTTATCTATATTAGTTCTAGGAAATGTCTGCTTGCGGCCTCTGCTGATTACCGGTCAGCCAGTCTCCCAATTGTTTAAACTAACCAGTTATTCTGCCAACCTGATGGCTGGAATCCACCAGTTTGTATAAAGTTAGCAACGCCATCTATTTTGAAAGCTGAAAGCTCAACACACCGCCAGAGAGGGTAGGCAGGGCCTTGACGTAATTAGTGATGGCAATCTTCATATGAGGCCATGGTATTGAGATTACAAAATATTGTATACCTTTTTCCTTTCTTTGGATTATTTATTTAGATTAATTGTTGTACATATCTTTTGAATATCTAATAAACAACTCTTGTCGTTAATTTTTCTACTTACTCTTTTTTACACATTTATCCTTAGGCATAATGCTAGCTAAATTGTTGTCTATTAATCGAATTAGGGGTATTATTATACTCTTGTCTATAGTTATTGATTGTTAAGGTTGAACGTGGGGATGGGTCCCGCAATTGTTCCTAATTGCGTGTGCTGGGTTTTATTTTAGCCCAGCTTTTTCTGATATTAATCACTCACTCAGCACACTCTTTCTTTTTGTTGACTTTTTTTTTTGTATTTGAACCCTCTAGATTAGGCGTTAGGGTTGTAAATGGGGTTCACAATGCCCCATTGTATCATGATATCTGTTCAGGACAAACTCAACACTGAAAAAGGCATGAATCTTTCTCTGACAAATAAATAGGCTTACATTATATGTAATAGATTTGGGTGTACTCTGGTATAATTGTTAATGCATTTATATTAAAAACAAAACTATATCACTGTTTTCTATATTTGTTTAAAAATAACTCCTGGACATGAGAATTAAACCTGGAGGTACCATGATGCATGCATTAATTAGTTGAAGAATTATTTCTGGGCTTGGTTAAATCACATAAGCCACATAACTTAAGTAATGTTAGTACAGCGTCACTCTTGTGTTGGACTGATGTGCTGAGGACAGGGAGACCGGGGTTCAATCCCGGTCAGGTCCATTGAAGGTGTTTTTTTCTGATATGGTTTACCACTCTCCCTCCATGCAAATGCAGGTGAATTACCTCTAAGTGTTTCCTTCCTCATCCTTACCCCATAGTGTATTAAAAAAAATTTCAATAGATAAATCAAATACCTGAACATTTAGGGACATGTACTGTTTCCTGTTCCGGTAGAGCTCAGAAAATCCCCCCCGCCCCCCGGGCTTTTGATCGCCACATGAGTGGAATCAATACACCGGGGAAATGGCACATGTTCTAGAACAGGCGGTAGTTTCTTTCCACTTCATGGTCTGTGGTCGGGAACTTGACATATTCCAAGAGGTGGCCTGTCAACTCATCAGACACCACCTACAAATAAACTACTATAATTATTGACAAGGTTTATGAAAATTATCTTATTTATGGTTGGTTTGGGGATTGCATACATCAAATTATAATGAAACCTTATTTATGTACTTGCAATAGAAGACCAACAAAAAATATCTCTACCAATTGAAGACTAGGTGAGTGGTAAATTTACTAACACAGGCCTATTTTAAAAATGTAACACAAAGTAGGCCTACACATTTAAAATAATATTATAAAACCTTCATTAGGCCTATATAAAAAACTTAGTTTCAACACAAAGTAGGCCTACAAACTTTAAAAGAATATAAAGCCTACATTATATGAAAAAAATATACTAGGCCTATCTTACAAAATATGTTGATGGTTTTGGAATTGGCAAACAAATATTGGAACCAGCCATGTTTTCATTTTAACATACAGTACCTTGACAATCCTGGATATGGTGGCAGAGCTCAACCGAACACAGATCACCACAAACCAACTGTAAAATATAGAATATCTTAGAACTGTCTTTAACAATATTCATATTAATTGAAATAAGTGTGCATTTGCTCAACGCTATACTCTTCCCACCCCTATCCCATTGTTGCAAATATGTGGATAGACCAAAAAGCTTGTAGACTACTATGCGAAAAAATTAAATAATATGTATGCATATTATATGCATCAAAGTGTTTATGGGAAAACAGTGATCAACATGATAATTACGTTAAACAATATAGAATAAGCTTTAAATGAACTTTAACAAGAATTTTTTTTGTAGGCCTACAGGTATGTTAAGTCACATGTTTAATATGGTTGTATAATCTGTAACTAAATATATTGTACCATCCCAAGGCTCATGGAATTATTGATAAAAAAAAAAAAAATTGTGATCAAATAATACAGTTTGGTAAAATATTGAATTTTCACTTTGATAAGCTTAGATTATATTTCAGTGAACCATTCGTTTACATTTACGCATTATATTTATATATATCACATTATGTTAATGTAGAATAAACGAGAATATAACTATAATTTATATTTTTACGTAACTAACCAGATCTCTTGGACCATACTGTTAGTAAACAAATAAATAAACAAAGTTAACGTAAATGTAGGCGCCTGTATCACTCTGTGGACCACAATTTTTTCTTTCGATAGTGCAATTAATTTTATACAAGGGTATTTTGAGGATATAAAACATAGATATTAAAATAATAGTTTCGAAACATATTTACCTGAAAACTACCAGTCCCATAATATCGAAGAGCTGTAATCACCTTTATTAAAGGTGGCACTGGCAAACCGCGGGCGTTTTGGATTGGACCAGTCAACAGTGGGACGATGACGTTAACCACGGTATCTTAGCAGAAGCGGAATCTTCTGATGAATTCCCTGTCGGAATAAAATTCAACAGGGTTTTCCGCATCCCGCAAATATCTTCTGGGTTCGGGTAAGTTATCGATGACACCGATAACTTCAACCAAATCCAATAAATCATCATCAAAAACCCGATTGTCATCCATCTTGAATGTTGAATAGTGTCGATTTAGTGTGCTCGCAGCGCTGCTAAAGTTTAGGTCGGATCGATACTAAACTCAAGTGGGCAGCGCGACTAAGATATGACTATGAAACGAACTTCACTAGGTTTTAGCATCGGTGGCCACATGGTATAAGGCGCTACTCTAGCAGTAGATTGGACTGCCGATGACGGTGAGATCGAGGTTCAAATCTCGACCGGGTGTACTGAGGGTGGTTTTTCACTCTCCCTCGACGAAAATTAGGATACACTTCCTATAAATATAACCTTCATAATCCCTAAAACCCTCAACGTAATTAGTACATAGGTATGTAACCCAAACGGTAGCAAGATGCGGGGCTAAAAATATAAAAATAACTAAATGAATAACTAAGTGCCACAAAGAAGATTTAGATCAAGTTTTTTTTGAGTGGAACTGAATATTTGTATAAAAATGATTGTGTGTGTTCAAATAATGTTTGTGCAGATAGTTTCAGGAATTTCAAATTACCAAGTCAAGGTTATGTATTAATTTATTGGGTTATAGTCTGGTTTGCCGCTAATAGAGAGGTTGGGATTCGAGTCCCGAGCGGCCGTATAAAAAAACAACTGTTTCCCACTTTCTTTTCCCACAATTGCGAGTACATTTCATCTATGTTGTAGCTTTCTCATTCCTATCCTATCCTATTGGTATGGTTAGATGCGGATGATCCGGTCGGATAGTAAGATGGCAGTGGATATAAGATATTATTACTTACATATCTACTATTTTTTATTGTTGGTGCTAATTATATTGTAAAATAAAACTACAGGAGTCCACTGTGACTAAGTTGGAGTAATCTAGCATTCGTTTGATGCAAGTGTCATATCATAAGAACGATATATTATATATATGACTGGGAGAGACTCTGGCGTCCAGGGTCGGCCGTCGCTACACGAGCAGACCCGACCCGCCGAATGGATGCGCGTGCTAGCTATTTATTACGAAGAATAAAGTTTTAAGTTATCTAATAACTAAGAAGAATGTTTGTTGTTCAATAAGTTGTTGTATATATTATTGTTTATCTTGTACGTAATGTTGTAAACAATGACTACAGCGTCACACGTGACACGGCTGAGAAATGCCGTTCGGAATCTCCCGAACATTTATTTCCGGTGGTAGGTGGCTACACGGTCCTCACCGAGCAATGCTCTCTCGACGGTTCGTCCGCGCCGGTGCAGTCCGGACTCGTGTAGACATTTAGCCAGTTTGGGTAGTACAGGGTGTTACCCAGAGTACACCATAGGAAGTTGTCTACACGTCTTACCCACAATGAGATGATGTGATGATAGTTATTATGATGTTTTGTATCAGGGGTGAGACTTAACCTAGCTTAAGTCTAATTAAACAAACCCTGGTGACCGTTTGAAAGTATCCCAGATACAAGCTGGGAATCAAACCCGGGACTCCTAAGCTGACCACTACACCACGGGGTCGGTTATAACCATGTCATTATGTCGAGTGTAGAGAATTTAATTATAAATGCATTTAATAATACTCGATGGATATCATAATAATTTAGCGCGCATTATAATAAAAAATGAAAGTAGAACCATTAAGAAATTAGTTTGTTCAATTTTTAATGTTATAAGGGGAAACCTACATATTACTATTTATTTTTTTGCGCCGCGTCTTACTACCTTTTCAGGTTATACATTCATGTACTAATTAAGCTAATGGTTCTAGGGATTAGGAAGGCTTAATTTAGAGGAAGTGTACCCGAATCTGTGTGAAGGGAGTTTATAATAGTTTTGTAAAAAACGACACTCATTACAACCGTCATCGGCATTCTAATCTCTTGCGAGAATAGCGTGTTAGACAACGCGGCCACCAATGCGGGTGCTTATGTATTCTACTAATTATGCTAATGTGAAAGGTATGAGTACGTTTGAATTTAGAGGAAGTGCATTCGCATTTACATGAAGGGAGAGTGGAAAACTATTTAGGAAAACCTCTGTCTGAAAATATGGCTTGAAATTAAGTTTAGTTCGATGTAAATTATTATAGTGAAAAATTCACCTTTTCATCTCTACCAGACTCGGAGGAGCGCCAAACTGGAAGAGAGATTTAAATTATTATTATTCCACCTCAACATCCAAAAATGTTCTTATAGCAAAATATAGGGACTACTTCCCCAACATCACCATTCCCAACGCTTCATTTGTAGGTACAATAGTTATATCAGACGATGACACAACATATATGAGGCTATCTCTTGGTCAAACCAAGTTATATACGTAGCACATTGAACCAATAGGCAATAACGTATTATTTCTATTCCTATAATCACTATTTCTGTCTCTTACCTGATTGAGAAACTATCTGTAATGGATCTAATATGTGATTGTTATTCCGTGTCAAATAATACCCATTCAATGAACGTAACAAAAAATTAGCGTATCCCCCGAAAGTTTAGTAAGACATGGTGCTTGTAATTTTTTTTAAATTGGACACTTTACGATAATGAGATTTAAATTTCGCGGTCGTTTCACGCCACTCCGTTAGCCTGTGTTAGTATATACTACTATAAAGCTACACGGCTGGCTCACTCCCTGGCATTAATGTTTACCCACCTCCAGGTGAGATAGAAACTTGAAATTTGGAAAACTTATAGCTTATAGCCTCTAACCGACGGGAAAATTCCAAAAAGTTAGAAAAAATATTTTTTTAACCCCCCAAAAAATTCAAAATAGCGCAGCAACTTTAAAGTCAGTGCGGACCTTTCTTTGGAGGTCTCTTGTGGCTAAACGGTAAGATCTATCAAAAAAACTGTTATGTAATTACATTAGTTTACATCAACTTTCAAAGAAAACCCACTGGGGGTTTGGAGGCGGAGCCCCCAACAAGCAAAGCGAGTTTTACTATAGAGTGGTCCGAGGTAGTATTATTGGTTTGGCGAAGTATAAGTTCACTCCATTTAAATTTAACTAAAATTTAATCTTGAACCTATGTTGACACAATGAAACATTTTTCAAAATATAAACTTTTTAACCAGCAGGGTTGACTGTAGAATCAATGTGAACTGACGTGGGTGGCTGAGACCCTTGATACAGCCGGGTGTGGAAAAAGGAACCTATACTCAAATATCCTTTTGATACTAATACTTTCTGACTAAATATTTCTATTTCAATACTTTTACTCATTTGAGTACTTACACCACTATATCGGATTTCTATCGAAAGAAAGAATTATTTGGTTATAATTTATTTATTGCAATGTAGTCTTTTTAAGACCGCCGCCAGCGAGTATCAATCGTTGTCAGGTCACACGACTTAAATACAACGGTCTGTGTCGTATTTTGGTGCAACTGCTTTATTCTGTGTTAACTTATACTACTATTTACCCTTATCCTACGACCACCCTTTGTCATGTCAATAAGAAATAGGAGAAAGAAAACTACGAAGCTTCTTGTCTCAAGGTGAAGAGGAAAACTGGTCGCTGGTTCTTAAATATCTTAAAGTCTTCTGTTGTGAACCAATAAACAAATTATTGTAGGCCTATTTGTTAAGAGTGTGGCTAAATCTAGAACCCTTTATCAAGCCTAGTATCATAGCTTCGCAAATATGACTAAACCGTCGTTAAAAATGACCTAACGTCACATTTTCGCACATTTTTTTCTATTAATAAAATGCAACATTCAGGGTTGTTACGGATAAATAACTCTGTTGGAATCTTTCGACTTCATTTCGACGTGAATCGTATTTCGAAATAACTCATCATAGAATTATATATTGCGTTAAAGCTGAACGTCTGTACGGAAATATTTCGCTAATCTACAACTTGGTGATATCAAAGCTATTTTGTGAAGCTGGTTGCATATTAACTGGACGCACCTAAGCCCACTAATCACTATCACACTTAGACACCAATGTACGAAATAGAATACTCTCTGCGAGGCCTCTGGTTTATCTTCTGATGGCACTTCCCCTCTTCCTCTGACGAATTTACATAGTCACTATACCATTTGCGCCTTGAAAACATTCGCTTGGTTTTAAACATTATTTTTTATTGTTTCCTATTCTAAATATACATATTATGTCTCCATGGACTTTATTTAATATTAATTCTGGCAGGAAGACACCGACAAGCAATTTTAGTGACTAAGCCAAATAGAGCTGTAGATGATTTATAAAAAAAATATGCAAGTTTTAAAAAACTACTTCAAGATAAAAATAATAATTTTGTGACTATTTCTAGAATTATTTAATAATTTATGGTTTTTGTTTCAGCGTTATAATATCTAAAACTCGCAGAATAAAAACGTTAATGACATCTCAGGTCACATTTTGTTACAAACCCTTGTGAAAGTTCTACTTTGTTCGGAAATTAGCCCAACACATTGCTAGGCCCTAATTTACAATATTAGGATTCTTTTATTATTATTTTTAGTGATTTAATCATTTAATATAAGGCATGTTTAAAACTCTATAGTAATTAAAACGCTGTAATTTATTATTAATAATAATATTAGCATCACGTCTTAATACCCGTTCGGGTTATACGCTTTAAGTACTAATTACTCTAATGGATTAGGAATTGGGAAGGTTGAATTAGAGGAAG
>CABEEJ010006402.1:0-40032 GCA_901482245.1 Timema douglasi
GCTTTAATTCCTACATGAAAATAAATAAATTATAAGAGATAGATAGGTATCCAATTATTTGCTAGATCCTTAATATACCCTTCAACTTTTAATTTGAACAAAGTTTACTGTAGTGAAAGTATAAAAGTGGAGGATGTTACACAAGAAAAAAGTTATCATAAAGTAAGTGCATAATGACAGAAAAAAATTATATTGCTGTCAAACATTTAATAATATGAGACAATTAAATTTTTTTAATAGGTTGTGCCTTTAAATATGAGACAATTAAAAATGTAGAATTGGTTGTGCCTTTAAATATGAGACAATTATAAATGTAGAATAGGTTGTGCCGTAAGATTTAATTTAAAGAATAGTTGTGGAAAGTTCACTATGAGATTTAATAACAATACAGAAGAGTTGGGTCCTTCACTGCTTTAAAACTTAGATAGTCAAATAGAAAAGAAAATCCTAAATATTTATTTAATTTGCAGTTCAAAGTAGAAATAACAACACATTTTTTAAGAGTTAATTTTCAAATAAAACAACAAATGTGTTTAATTAGTTAGAACCCAAATTTAGTTAAAACTTGATTTCACTTTGTAAAACTAATTCCAGCAAAGCCATTTCATTGATATCAATTTTAACTAGTTAATTCTCTGATTAATTGTCTTATGTTAGTGCAATATAATTATAATAGAAACAATGTGTTTAATTAATGTGTGTATAATTTTGACTAGACAAACCTTATTCTTACTAAAAGCCATGAATTGAAAGCGTTTTTGCAAGTTCGAGTGTGTACTAAGAATGTGCAACGTGTTTCATGAGTTGTGTACGTACTTCTTGCATCAATTTATTTAATGCAGTTCACCAGTGCAGCTGACTCTGTAGTCTTTATTATTTACAGTGTTTATTATGTAGGTTATAGTGTTTATTTTTTATTGTATGTAAGACATGAGTGTTTAAAAGAAATGTGAAGAGGATCAGTGGAAAGTGTCTCAGAGTAATTACATAATTCAGAGAAAAATAAGGAGTCACTACAATGTAATGATGGATGGTTACAATAATCTTATGGCAGAGGTTGAAGAAGCAAAATCTGTTGCAAAGAATACAATAAAGTTTATTTAAAATATTTAATATTATTCAATATGGTGGAATTAAACAGTCAAGTACTATTTACCAGTCAAAATAAACAGTGTGATTGAAGAGACTCATGTAGCTTGTATATGGAGAACAAGACATGCTAAAAATGAAAATTTCAAGAAAATATTCCAATTTAACTACATAAATCATTAATATTTTATTATTGGTGTGTCAAACCTGCTAAACAAAGAAAACTAAGAAAATGATTAGGTTAGTTTTCAAATCAATTATTAATTCGTAATTGAAAAAAAAGCCACTGCAAGGTGAATATCATTGATATACAATCTCTGGCAGATAATGGGTTCAGGTTCATTATGGTCTATAAGGACCATTTGACCAAGTTTGTTTTATTGCAAGCACTAAAAAGCACAAGGGCCGAATAGGTCACCTACCAAATGACTAATATCTTCCTGACATTTGGTACCTCTGCATTTTATGTTCAGACAATGGCAGAGCTTGTCAACTCGGTCATATCCGAGCTATCTGCATAATGGATGGAGTTAAAGGTTGTTTATGATAAACCAAAGCATAGTCAAAGCCAGGGTTCAGTATAATGAACCAATCAGGACATCTAAAACATGTTTCCAAAATGAAACAACCACTCCACAAATGTTCTCAGTTTTGTGCAGTTTATGAAAAACAAAGTCATTCGTTTAGGGACTAAACAATCACCATCCATAGCGATTTTCAGTATTGAACTTGGAGTTGGACTCATTACATTTATGCTACCATCCTAAGTTATAAAATACATCCAGGATGCGCCTAAGCTTCGAGAAGTCATAGAGTAGATGAATTCAAAGGAGGAGGAAAATGAGACCTAATGACAAAGAAGAGGTAATTGAATGATATTCATTCATATATTTCTTCAGTTAAAAAGGATACCCTTAAAAAATTGTTGAAAGAGGCTTAGAGAATAAAATTGATTTCTGAAGCAACTCATCCTCTGGTCAATGTTGGAGGTAATGTCATTATACCTATGCTGAATGTGAACAGATTAAAGGTAAACCTTCAAAACATTGTATGAGCCGTGCTTGATAGAAATGAAGATGATATTAAGGATGGAGTGCTGGATAAATTATATTGCAGGTAGATCCATTCAAGTTTAATATTTTTATTAATTTGTAAACAAAAAATTTAAAAGACCACAAACAATTTGTATTTCCATAAACAATAAGTATTCTTGACAGAGAAGAGGTATCCGATCATGAAAGTTCTCCAAGGACCGCAGTGTGGAAAAGAGTTAAGTACATTATTCATGCACAAAGGTGTATTTCAAAGCGAGGTTTAAACAGGAAATAGGAAATCTTATCAGCTCAAAAAGTGAAAAAAGCATTGGTTATAATTTAAATAAGAAAATATTTTCCCTAGGCACTAGTTTTACCTAACATCTTTTTACCTAATGAAATCAGGTTTTATCAGATTTCGGGTTCCAACTGGGGTTATATTGGGTTTTTTCCTTGATGTCCAAGATGGATAAAAGACAAGGCTTGTCTAAATAAAAGTAAACTATAACAAGTTAACTAATTTTTTAAAACACTCATATTATATTATATTAATTCTTACAAAATGTGAATACTCTCAAATATATGGAACAGATCGAAAGAAATGTTTCAATTTTAAAACAAACTGAAATGAGAACAAATGGAATTGTATGGTTTTTGTTTAGTATTACAGTTTTGTTAAATATAGCTTAGCAAAAAGTTTTGAAAAAAAAAATTAACATTATGAAATCTATATTAACAAACAAAGGAGGATTTTAAGAATAGGTTCTTGAGTAGGAAGATTGATATTAATATCCAATGCATTATAGGTCTAAAACATTGAGTAATAACTTTCTCCAAGCTCTGAGAAACATTGGCTAAAATCTTGTTAAAGATACATTTTGACTTCACATGTTGTGAAAGCCGACAAGTTAGAAGAGTTACTAGATTTTAATAGAGGTACTTACTTTCTCAGACACTAATTATATAAAAATATAAATCAATAAGGAAAACCTCTTTTCGCTTATGAGGTAATTGTATTATAATATATTTGGAAGAAGGTATAGGAAAGGTGGATAGAAACATATAAAAGGGGGACAAACACAATATGGCCTTCACAATGAAAAGAAGAACACAGTTCACACCTTACACTGCTGCCAATGGACAAGGAGGTAATGGATTGGACGGTGACGATCAATTTTCTTTAAGAGGCAACCATTACCTCCTTGTCCATTGGCAGCAGTGTAAAGTGTGAGCTGTGTTCTTCTTTTCATTGTAAAGGCCATATTGTGTTTGTCTCCCTTTTATATGTTTCTATCCACCTTTCCTATACCTTCTTCCAAATATATTAATATAATTATATAAAAAATAATTCACTCTAGCCTGTTTTTGTATAAGCGACCAATTATTTTTAATAGTATACATATGAAAAAAACTAAAATAGTTTTTAAATATTACAATAATACAAAGCTTGTCAATTATAGTGTTAAGTTAAAATTCTCAATTACATTTGATTAGTCTTGAGAACTATTGTATGTAGGTGACCTGGCGGTCTAGGGGTAAGGTGTCAGACTTCTATGCTGGCGGCCGAGGTTCAATCCTCGGTCCCGGCAAATATTTATCTGATTACCAAACCCTTCCTTCACCTCTGACAAGACATCTTGTGAATGTGAGGAATGCCAGGCCTCCACCGTGGTTCAGATTCCACGTTAAACTGTAGGTCCTTCATTTCATCTCACAATCACCCTACCATTACACATTAGCGTAAGTGCGTATAACGCGAACGGGTAGTAAGACGCAGTGCTAATAATAATAATAAACTATTGTAAATTACAGAGTAATACATTCAAATAATGATTATATATAAATTAACATCTGTACATTTGTAAATCTAGATTTTTCTACAACACTAAACTAATTAATTGAATTAAGATATTAAGAATAGGGATGGAATCTGTTATCCTCTAATTCTTCGAATCCCTAAGGATATTAGAGATTTGGGAATTCAAGCATCAAAACCTTATTTTTCTTTTCTAGTAAAATGTGTTTTAGAGCTCTAATAAACTACTGTCTTTTAGTGGTTCAGAACCAATTATAATTATAGGAAGGACTTTATAACCAGGCCCGAGACCAGAAATTTAACACTTAACCGAACATATTAATGGTATAACGAATGAATTACAAGGAAAAATGTTAAAATTTAATCAACATCTATATTTTCTATTATTATGTTATATTTCTTTTTATGTTTATAATTTTATCCAAGGTAAATTGGAGATTCAAATTAGTAAAATAGTGGACTCTATCATACTCTAATTTAAAAATAAACTCTTACCCCAAGAAGTAGCGGGGTGGAAAAGTATTTTGCTTCTGTTACATTGGATCGAACATAGGCACATTCAACAATATTTGATTCTTTCCGCAATGCCTTACATAGAGAAATTGTAAATCTAGCTCCAGCATATGCCATAGAGAGTGTTGCAGACCCAGCACCAGCTTTGGCCTTTACTACCTCAGTGCCTGCTTCCTGAAGAGTAAGAAAACATATTAATGTAATGACTTTGTTTAACACTTTACAAGTGATCATGGCTTGAAAGAAGATATTGACTTGCTAACTAAATTTTATCCTTGAAATTAATTATTGTATTCAACATCTAAAAACATTCGAGAACTAATGAAGTATTTTTTATTTATTGTCGAAGTTAGTTTGGCTAACTTTTAATGATAAAGTAAAATTGAGAACTATAATATTTGATTGCACACAGTTTTAAATCATAAGAGTGTTTTTTGCACTTAATGTAATTCACTAAATTATACAAATATTAACATACATTTTATTGGTTATACTAGGCAATGTAATAACGATAATAAACTAATCTTATACACAAAAACACACAGCACATCTTGTGACTGATAAGCGGGTTGTAAAAATTAAATATAACTATAGTCCTCTTACACAAGCCTTATCTTTATAATCAAAATCAGGGGCTGTGAAAATTAAGTGTGTCACAAATAGAATTATTTTAAATATGAAAAGAGAAGGAAAAATATTATCTTTCCTAATAAAAATATTTTAGAAAATCATCTAAACATGATTTTTAAGTAAGTAGAGTTATGTAAGATAACACTTGAAAAGATATTGGTAATTTATTGTACAATAGATAATATTAGAACATTAGAGAATATCCAGGCAATAGTGTAAGGATTGGCAAATGTGATATATGGATTGAAATAAGTAAGTTGAAAATTTTGGGGAAAAATTTAGGAATTAATATATTAAATCTAATGTTTTAATTAAAACATTTTTCAACTTACTGTTTTCAATATATATTATATCACATTTGCCAAGCCTTACACTATTGCCCAATTTTTCTTTAATGTCATCATATTTTTCATCATATAATAAATTATATTTTTTTAAAGTCTTATTGTTCCAAATAATGTTTTACAGAGCAACACTAAAATAGCTGCTTGTAATAAAATGATAGTAGGAAAAGGACTGTATACTTGTAGGCAAACAAAATGAAATTTAATACATAATACATTGCAAAACACATATAATTTCAATGACACTTGAGCCAATTCTTCAATTCAAGAGATTCAATGCCAATTAAACTATGGTATAGCGTTAATATTGTATCTTGATTTTGTTGATATTTCAATAAGAGTGGTTATATTCTGAAGCTGCTTGTTCATACAAAGATTAATCAAAAAATGAAAGGCTTACTCACAACATGTGAGCTTGCAGCAAGAATTTGAGGCGTGATCTAAAATATGAAAAGTTCAAAGAACATCTCTTTTGTTCTTCTTTCCGCCCATTAAAAAATATTTACAAATGACACTTAGAACGGAGAAATTAATTCAAGACAAAACTTGCCAATTAAAATATGCACATAATTCATGAACAAGTAGTAAGAATCTGCAATAGAAAAAAATTGCACATAATCAATTTAATGATTGAATAAAAAATTAATTTTTACTATTATTTTTGAACTTTATTACTAGAAACAAAGATTTATAATTTAATTTAGGTTGTGCTTGTTTAATCCATGCAGGTACAATCAAGGCTAGTAATATGGTCTATTCCAAACTAAATACTAAGATTAACTGTAAACTATTAGCCTTGGATGACCAAAGTTAAGATAGGCAGTTGAGGTTGAAACTGAAGGGCCCAAAATTTTACAGAATCAAAGATTTTAAAACTAAAGATTTTATAAGAAATAATTCAGTGGAATTATGTATCGATTGAGATTGTTATCTTTCAATTCATTTGTCTGTTTTTGCAGAAATTTCTTATGTATGCATGTTCCCCCTCAAAGTTTATGTTTTAGTATAATTATGTTATTCACAAGTTTGGGGGCTTCTCATCACTCTTAGAATTTTAAATGTTTCTGAATTCTTTTGGTTTTTTTTTTTAATCCCAGCAGCATCTATTTTTAACTTTTGGCCTATACCTTACTTATCACACTGTGCTGGTGCTTAAATCTACTTGACAGTAATTTCAAAAAAATGGCAAGCCCCAAACTTGAAAATAGTCACAAGCTTAAATAGAAAAAACAAAACAAAAAACTTTTTGAATGCAAGATGCCAGCAGATATGATAATAGAGTGGCTATTTCAAAATTAATAGATATGGGAGGAAAACGTCTTATTTTCAAGTTAATATGATAGTCCTTAATATGAATGTATAAAAATACTTTTCACTTACTTGAATCCTTTCAGTAAGAGCTTTTAGTTGATCCTGAGGAAAGCTAACGGTAGGCTTTGCTTGAGAAATAAGAGGAATGATTGTGACTCCTGAATGACCTCCAATTACAGGAATGTTTACAGTCGTGGGATCTAAGCCCTGAGAAAAATATAAAATATTCAAAATAAAGCAGTCACTTTCCCTATTATTTTTTTTTCTTTCATCTTGGCATGAATGTGGTTTCTAGATATAAAAGGAAAACAAATTAGCCAACGTCACCTAAAAGCTTAGAAAACATGTTTAATTTATTTTGGCACATTCTCAAAGGTAACATGACACTTGCAAAAACCTATTTAGTATTTTACAAAAAGGATACACACTACACTTTTTAACTAACCATAGTAATGTACAGCAATAAATAATGTTATTATTAATGTAAGTTTACTAACCATAATAAGGGACAAAAAAAAGTTCAAATATCTATACAAATAAATCAATGTTAATAATCAATGCTATATGCTAAGGTTTTTTTGTGTCAAATGATTAAAGTAGGCTTATTAAAAAACACAAATTATCGAGATATTTACATCATCTGTGCTTGGATATCTTGGAAAGTGATCAAGATCAGATAGTTGAATATATTTTCAATTTGTATTGATGATTGTGTTAAGTACCTCATTGGGTCAGCAATGGGTTTTAGAAAGTGTGCTCTGTATGCCTTTATATTATAATTTTTATTAATTATTTAAGCCTTGGGCTTCCTTATACTCATCATTTCTATTAAACATTTACTGTGAGTTTTAAGTGGGAAAGTAAAGCAAGTGAAAAAGTATGCTAAAGTGGAAGAGCATTTACAAAAGTATAATAGGTGTTTGTGTGTGTGTTGATTCTGAAATTTTAAAATAGGCCCAGGGACCTAATAGTTTGGGTATTAACCGTCGATTTGTGACCTGTTACTCAGTCACCCTTCCTCCACATGATTGACTGCACTAAGAGGGTGAAACGATAATTGATGGAATTCAAAGAACCTCACATGGTTATATTATGGTTTCTGTTGAATACCCTACTAATTGTTTGTTTCATGCTATAGGCTATAATTAAGAAATGTTTGTGTGAAAACAAATCATGTTTCAAATGAAGTAAGAATGTGGACCACTGCGAGAAACTCATTCTGGATGATTGGGATTGTGAAATGAAAATGGACGCTAATGAAACACACCTACCTATATAATGAACCTTGCGAATGATAAAGACGCTAATGAAACACACCTACCTCTAATAATGAACCTTAGTGATGATTAAGATGCTAATGAAACACACCTACGTCTAATAATGAACCTTAGTGATGATTAAGACGCTAATGAAACACACCTACCTCTAATAATGAACCTTAGTGATGATAAAGAGCCTAATGAAACACACCTACCTCTAATAATGAACCTTAGTGATGATTAAGATGCTAATGAAACACACCTACCTCTAATAATGAACCTTAGTGATGATTAAGACGCTAATGAAACACACCTACCTCTAATAATGAACATATAATAATGAATAATGGATAGCAGAAACTTTGGTCACTTTTATATTATAACTAACTATCTTAAAATACAACTGAGTGGCAATAAATAAAATAATCATACTACATAATATACTTATTGATATATTCTAAAAATTGAAAAATGACACCTGGACACGGGAATTGAACCAGGGACCTATTGCCTAGTATGTCGCGGGTTCGATTCCCATTTCCAGGTGTCATTTTTCAATTTTCAGAATATATTAGATGAAGTAATCCACTAAAAGTATAAATAATAGCTTTGGCTATTTGATTCATACTTATTGATGGTAATATTTATCTTTATGCGGTATCTGTATTATATTTGGAACAAGGTACAGGAAAGGTGGATAGAAACATATAAAAGGATCAAACCCAATATGGCTTTTACAATTTTACAACTATTGTAAAATCCATTTTGTGTTCGTTCATTTTTAAATGTTTCTGTCTACCTTTCCTGAACCTTTTTCCAAATATAATATTTTTGTATCATAGATAATGATAATTGTATAAACTAATATATTCAGAGTATTATTATTATTGCTATTATTATTAGCACTGTGTCTTACTACCCATTCAGGTTATATGCACTTACGCTGATGTGTAATGTTGTTATTATTATTATTATTATTAGCGCTATGTCTTACTACCCATTCGGGTTATACGCAATTATGATAATGTGTAATGGTAGGGTGATTGTGAGATGAAATGGAGGACCTACGGTTTAAAAAATGGAATCCGAAGTATATTTGGAGTACAATAGTATTTTTACAATTATTGTAAAAGCCATATTTTGTTTGTTGCTTTTACACGTTTCAATCCTCCTTCCCTGTACCTTTTTCATAATATAATACTTTTGTATCATAGATAATAATAGTGGGATAAACTACCAAATTTGGAGTACAACAGCGCTTTTCATGCAAAGCTTAGTAACTAAAATGTAAGAGGTAATCCGGCACATTGACCAGTAAAGAAAGATTTTTGTAATTCTTTTAGACAAGACTGTGGCTCACTTTTATTTATTCAGATAAATTTTAATATCTTGATGTTTTACTGTGTAAGTTGTTATTAAATTCACACAATGAGTTTTTATTTAAAACATTTTTAATCAATATTAAGGGGTGTGAGAATAGAATTATTTAACGAATTAAATATCAAAATTTTAAACGAATACTGAATAGTACAAATCGAAAAATATATTTTTCTTACATATCTGATAGAAATTATTTTAAATGGTAAATTCCAATTGAAAATGCGGTTATACTTTTAAGTATTGGCAGAATGCAAAAAATTACTTCACAACAGTTATTTTATCAGTATTAGTAAAAACAAATGAATTTTAAACCAAATTTCAGTAAATTGAGAGGGACTTGTTTTTTAGACACCGGGTTTCACCTAACTTGAATTTTTTAAATTTTATGACAGTTTTTGACAGAAATTTAAAAATTACATGGAGAATGTTTAACTGGTCAGTGTATAGATTATATTTCTTTTAATTAAAACAAAATAAACAAATTGTTTTGATTGTGTATTTAATTTTATTAGTATTTAAACAAATAAAAATGGTATCTACTTTTGACACCTCTTAAATGTTATCTAGGCTTGACACACCACAAATGTTTTCTAGGTTTGAAACCTTTTAAATGTCCTCAAAGTTTGAAACCCCTTAAATGTTCTCTAGACTTGAAACCTCTTGTAATCTCTATTTTGCCTGGGTCCTCCCTGTCAAGCTATATAACATCAGACTGACATGCGTATTCAAATGTTTAACCTTGCAATACTGCCCTTCCCCCTCCATTTTCACACACAGTGAAATATGGTAGAGTAGCCATTTCTATCCTTGTCTAAATGTTTTGCTTTCTGCTAACATTGGTAATTCCCCTCCCCTCTTACTGAACAAAGGACAAGAGTATTTTTAACTCTTAAGTCACCAGATTATCTGGCTACCCACTTGTCTCGCGCCAACTGCTGCGTGCTGCCATAAACATACTGGTCTGGACAGGACTTTTATAAGATTTATGACAATACTATTCCATCTTGATATTTGAAGTTTCGAATTGAATATTCAACCATTATATATTAAATTTTTTTCGAATATTTGCACACACACCTAGCCAATCTTAAAATTTATTTTTAAAATGTATTAATATTTATAACAAAAATGCTTAGTTAAAAAATGCACGATTATAATAGATGCATTAGACCTAGTACTTTCTCTTGATCCCTCAGAGACAGTATTGTGATCGTCAAAATAATCGAAATATAAATTTTGATAAATGATCCCCGATACCAAAAGATTGGTTTTCGCAATGCCGTCTGTTTGTATGTATCAGGGTGTCCAGCCAAACTATATTTTAAAATTCCCTGACTTTTCCAGGTACTATATTATAAACATTATTGTATTAAGATCTCAACCTAATGTAATAATATTTTAAGAAACACACATTTTGAAATTGTAACACACTATTAAGGGGTTAAAGGATGTCAGCCTAAAGCAATGGTCCATTGGGTCGTGCAATCTAAGGTAGATTTAGTTAGATAATATTGAGACATTAAAAGATCGTCTTGCACAAGCTAGTAAACTAATGACTCAACTTTGGCTGGAGACACATGATAGAGGAGTGGAATATCCCATCCCTAAGACCTATCAGCATCAAAGAGTAAAGTTCCATTATGGGTACTAACTTATATTAGAGTTTGAACAGCGGGGACATTTGATAGGGAGATATCACATGCCCAATAAAGTCATTCACAGCAAGTCAACAATGGCCCACTCACCAAAGCCTGCGCACAACGTCGTGAGGATGACCATGAACCATGATAGCGCTTCTGGCTCTTTTCCCCAAGCTTTAGTGCCTGCGCAGCGTCTTGAACTTGGGGATACATACAAGTGAACAGGTGGCACACGCCACTTCACGAATTCAATTTTGTTTCCTAGCCAAACTCGAACGATGAGCAGTGTTCTGTGTAGACGTGTGTGGAGTGTTTGTACAAGGTGCTGACTTCCCAGTAAAATGGGGTAGGTGTGTATAAACTCTCTTAAGGTGGCAGAGGTTGGTGGCTATGTTGGTTTGTAGTCACGGTACATGAGTTAGATCATATTGAGACATTAAAAGATCGCCTTACACGGGCCAACGAATTAATGATTCAACTTTAGGTAGACACGATAGAGTGGTGGAAAGATCAGATGAAAATCCCATGTTGACTTTGAGAATTGAGATCAGTATATTCAAGATGGACAAGTGTACTAAAATAAATTCGCAAAAATTAAAAATGTTTGTGACAGTTGATTATTGTAAATGAAAGTAGCGTAGGCCTATTATTTTAGCGACTATGTGAAAATTGTAGAAATTTGATCAAATTCTCTGACTTTTCCTTGTTTTCCAGGTCACTGAACACCCTGTAGGCAGGTATGTATGTACCTCAGGCTAGAGCCAAAATTATTTTATCGGTTGGGCTAAAACTTTGCATCTGGGGTTTTCATAAGGTCCCCTCTGAGGGGTTTATGGAACTAAATATCCAAACCTAAATTTAAGGGTAGTTTACTAAAGGGTAAAAAGAGAAAATTGATTTTCTCAAAATTTGCTCCAACAATTTTGATTAAATTTTACATCTAAACACCATCATTATAAACAAGATGGAAATTACTTTGAGGGTACTTTACACACAGGAAATTTTCCAATTTTTATAATTTCTCTGCGCCTATTTGTGATATGAAATAACATCAATGTAAAGTTGTAGTACTATTAAAGATAAAACGCTTTTATTTGAAATACATTTTTATAAAACCAATAGTTTCTGAACTACAAGCAAATATATTATATACTTTTTAATTCAGGCCTTTGAAAATGAATTTGATTCTTATGCTCTTTGGTGGACCAAGATGTTCCTATCTTATAATTTTTTATTTAAGTGTTCCTAATTCCATAGAATGACTAAGTAACAGTGTGTATTATTTCATTTCACAAATCTTGTGAATGTCTATTTTAAGATAAAAGCAGGAGAAAGGTGCACTGTACCATTTAATTAATTAACCTTACATGAAAACCCTGCTCAACATTTGTTGGACAAAATATTAAGTTTTTATTTTGAAAGATCATCATTTAAAAATAAATTAATATAAAACTACGAGTTTTCATTTATTTTCTTTAAAATTCTATACAGGATAACAGAATTTAAATGAATTGTTCAGAACTATAACTGCAACTGAAGCAAAGTTTTTGGCCCTTTTTCCTGACCCATTCGTAAATATTTGTGATATCTAACACTACATTTAACTTGATTGAAACCATGCTGCTATAGTAGTCTTATTTTGAAGAAAACTGATGTACCCCAAAAATTACATAATTATGTTATGTTGTGTTTTAATAGTGAATTTTGAAGCCTACAATTTTTTGGTAAGGGTGTAGGGCTCACCTTTTATCCTCCTTTCAATATTAATTTAATCCAGCCATTTTTCCTTTGTAGAAATTGCAATAAGTTTTTAATCTTATCACCAAATTAGTTTTATATTGGAAATGAATAGTAAGGCTAAGTAAGCTTAGACTAAAATTAGAGATCGTAAAAATAATAATAAGCCTAGCCTAAAAAATTATTATTAAATTTGTTCCAGTTTCCCATCCGTTCTTGCAGGATATTATTTCCCAATTGAAAATTTCCCCAAGTCAAAATATAATTTCCGCATGGAACCAATTGTTTGTTGTAAATGTTTTGACTGTCAAAATTGACATGCTCAACATAAGGGTTAGTAGATCATATGGTTTGGTGTTTGGCTATATGAGTAGATCTATTAACTCATGCTAGCTGTAAGATAGGTCTAGTCATAGGAAAAGTGTGGTATCCATTTCACTGGGACTTGAACCATAAAATTTTTATCACCGAAAAACCAGAATAGATAAACTGTATAGTAAATACTTAAAGGAAAGAAAGGACCTAAAATACAATACCAAACATATGAGTTAGTATCCAAATAATATTACAAATGGTAAGCATTTAAAAAAAATTTAGTGCTTATGGGTGTCACTGAATTTGCACTTAGCAAATCTAAATAGAATATTTCTAAATAATATGCATTAAATACAAACCAGATTTTTTAAGAACTTGATTTAAATTTTGGAAACATCTACAGTTTTATGGTATGAAAACCAACAAGAAAAGTTGAGCAAATTAATATGTTTAGATTCATAATACAATTGGTCATCAATAAAATGTTAGAATATTAGGAAAATGGTAGAGCACAAATAAAAGTAAAACAATGACACATATTTATAAACACATCAATATTTCGATGCTATTATATATAACATCTTCCTCGGGAAGTAGTAGGAGACTGAACAGGGTGGTCTTCAGTGATGCCAACTTGACTGATATGGATAAAAACTTCTCTGGTGGAGATGAAAATCTCTGAATGTTTCTCTATTACTCTATGAAAGGTAGATGGTGCTGGTGTAGCCTCTGGGTTGAAATTAGCGAATATTTAGGTTGGGTGATTTTCTAGACTTTGTGATCCATTGATGTGTCAGTTCCCATCTTCTTAACTGAGACATACGACATTGTGTCTTGTTAAATGATTTTAACACCTTGAGAGTGTATCAGTCCCCAAAGTTGAGATTAAATGTGGAGGAGACATGTGCTGAAACAGTTTTTTTTGGATTCTTGATTTTTGTGTCATGGCGGTGTCCATTCATTCGTTTACTGAGAGTTTCAGTGGTGAGGCCAAAATATTGTGCAGTACATTGTTGGTAAATTAGGTTACTGGACTCACATGTGTGGCTGCCTTTGATGGTATAGATGGAGTTGGTGATGTTGCTAGAGAAAGTTGCTGCTGGATGATGTATTTGGCAGGTTTTGCAAGCTGTTTTGTTACAGGGCTGAGAGCCTTGTGGTTGAATGAAGGTTGTGTCATTTTCAGTTTTGAGTTTAGGGCATACCAGAAGATTTCTGAGTGATGGAGGCTGGGTATACACAAGGACTGGTGGTTTTTTGAGAATATTGTAGGTACGGCTGGATGCTTTCAATATGTGAAAACCTGACGCTAATATTTTGTTTACCTTTTGTAGGCCTGGATAGTCCTTTGTCACTAGACGTAAAATATCTGGTTTTTCAGGTTTGTGTGTGGAGTTTCCGCTAGTCGAAGTAGGTTCTTAATGAGAGGTTTAGGGTATCCTCTCTCTGTAAAGGCTTCTTGGAGGTTTTCAAGGTGGGTTTGAAGACTTTCTGGATCGGAGGAGATGCGGTAACCCCGTATGGCGAGACTGTATGGGATAGATCTTTTAGGGTTGAATGGATGGCAGTTATCAAAATGCAGATATTGTTGTCTATTATTGGGTTTAAGATGCACCGAGGTTTTGATTTGAGGTGAACTTCAAAGCCGAAAAGTAGTTTAGTTTGTTTAAAAATAGGGTTAGATTGTCTTGACCAACTGTCCACACCATGAATATGTCATCATTGAAGCGAAGCCAGCAAAGTGATTTGTTGATTTGGCGGCCAAGAAAAGTTTTTTCCAGTTTGCTCATGAAGAGAGTGGCATACGAAGGTGCCATCCTTGTACCCATTGCTGTGCCTTTGGTTTGAATGAAGTTCTGATCCATGAATTGCTCTACCATTTTCCTAATATTCTATCATTTTATTTATTACCAATTGTTTTTGCTCAATGCACTTTATTTCATACATAATATTTTAAAAGATTCATAATACAGTATTTAATTTTTTTAAAAAAGACAATATAGTTAGTGTAATGTCAATATGCAACATAACTTTAAAATTAATACAATTTTCTCTAAACAATATGGAAGCAAATTATTTTATTATTATCATTCCAAATTTATTTTTAATAAACATTATTCATTCAAAAAAAGTTTTAATCAAATTTACAAACATATACATTTAAGTGAAAACGAGGGACTTATCCAACTGTGTATCAGATGAAAAAATTGTGAATTGTTGAATTTGTATGTATATTTAGTAGTTTATAACCTCAAAGAAGGATTAAATGAATGCCAAATTAATAAATATACATAACTCTATAAGGAAAACCTCTTTTCACTTTATGAGGTAATTAAATATACATAAAAAATTGTAATTTAAAAATATTTACTAGGTTTTAATGGTTTAAATTAGGAGGGATAGTAGCACACTTAACTTGGTGATACATAAGTAGATATATTTTAATATAACATTAGTACAATAAATAACATATTTTTGTAATCGACACAACCTATATTGTTGTGTTACGGATTGTGAATGACAAAACAAGTACTGTAAGGTGTTGTGACTAGCAAGTAAACAAACAGAACAATGGAACTGAAAGCATAAACAGAGTGTAGGCATTCCTTATAATCCAGGCCAGAAGGCAGAATAAAAAGTAGTGTATCCCAGCTAAAATGGCTGACTAATCACCATAGAATATAGGGAGTCACTGCCAATTTTGGGGGCTACGTGGGTTAGGTCGCCGGATCATCAGTAATTGTATTGGAGGGCTTCCGTTCAAGCCCAGGGTACCAAGGTTCGCAAATCGTGTAGGATCACCTAGATGTCAGTCAGGTCATTGGTTAAGCATTCCTTGCATACTTCATTCTATCATGAGCTCCTAAGTAATTTCACTAAGTTCTTTCATATCTTTTAATATTTCTCATTAATATCATGTTTTGTAATAAAGCATAGTTGTACAATAAAAAACCATAATACCCAATTTGAATGGCAATTACAAACCTAAACAATCAACCCCCCCCCCCTATATCCTCAGCTAAAACACATCCTGAAAAATTTAGGACCACACATAAGGGGGTTGGTGACATTTTATTATTTACAGCCTACATATATTAGAAAATAATAACTATAGTGAAATCACAGTAAGAAGCTAAATTTGGAATATAGAACATAGAACATAAAAAAAAATTGTTCCCACTATAGATCAAGTGTAATTTATTTATTCGGCATTTAGATGGTTTGTCAAAAGTAATGTCAAGAGAATTTTTTTTATCGCCGCATCTTACTACCCGTTTAGGTTATATGCTTATGTACTAATTAAGCTCGTCGTTTTAGGGTTTATGAAAGTTATATTTGGAGGAAGTGTACCCACATTTGTATGGAGGAGTGTAAAACCATTTTGAAAAACCAACCTCAATACACCCGAAAAAAATTCAAACCTTGATCTCCCCATCACCGGTGGTCCAGTCTAATCCAAGAGTAGCACCTTTGATGATGTAGCCATCAAAGCTATTTTTTAGAAATATTTAGTTATTTGATATTATAGAATCCTGACATCAAATAGACCCTTAAACTTTTTTTTCTAATCAGGTTACATAACTTGTTTACCATCAGTAAAGTTAGTAAAAAATAAAGATCTTATAATTGTGCTAAATAAAATGTTTCTCAAAATTATTTAGGTGCTTGTTGTGGTGGCAAATTAATAATGTATTAAAATATATGTGGAGTAATACAGGTATTGAAGCAATCAAAAAACAAATATTTTTATTCTACTTAATTATATAGAGCCATTTGGCAGTGATTAAATGAAATTTAAAATTACACAATCCTATTTCATTATGAATGACAATTGAAATATACAACCTACCAAATGTGATGCCAATAGGCACAGTAATGGTATGCCCACAAACATATCTTTTAGTCGAAATGTAAAACATTATTAGATAAAAATTATAAATAAAAAGGATAAGATTTTTTTAACTTGATAAAGGAAAGTTATTTGTGAAGTTATTAAATAATATTAATTTTAATCATTAATAACAACTCTAGATAACCAACCAAGAATGTAAATTAAATTCCTAAAAGTAGAGTTCCAAAGCTTAATGATTTGAAAACTCTGAATTATTATTTAGTTTAACCTACCTTTGCTTCTGCAACAAATGTATTTGCACGGACTATATCCAATGTTGACACTCCAAAAATCTTGTTGGGATCGTAAACACCAGCTTTTTGTAACACTTCAGAGGCAATAGGAACAGTGCTATTAACCTAAAAACATTAATGATGCAGGTATTACTTTGAATTAAAACCAAGAAACTTAAAATAACTTTAGTGCAATACATTTGAATAAAAATGTACTAGAGATTATCCATAAAAATTACTAGTTTGGAGTCATGCTTATTTATAAGGAAATACATATACAATAAACTCAAATTATCCATACTAGATATATCAGGTTTGCAGATTATTCAGGTATGGTTCTTCAAAATATACTAGAGTATACAGTAGTTTTCATAATTTTCATTAAAATAACTTAGCTCAAGGGTAAATGGGATACAATAAAACCTGTCTAAAACAGAACTCGATGGGACCACAAAAAAAAAAATCAATTTCGGCAGGTTTCCATTTTATGCAGGTGAACTAAAAAATCTATTAAAAAACAACACAGTAGTATAAAATTAGAATTGACTAGGGTAGAGATTTGATTAATTTTGTGTATAGTAAAAATAGAGTATGGATTATGAAAAAGTCATTAGTACATTTCTAGATAACCATACACACTACTGTATGTACAGTATTACCTTTGTTCTGGCCTAATTCTACCACATGTCCATCAAAGTAGGCTGTTTTGCTGTCTTTTGGATAGACATTGTAAAAGGTAAAAGGGTTCTATTGTTAGCTTGTACACTATTCTTTAAAACAAGTTGTCAAAATCTTTTGTTATTTTCTACAACTACAAAACAAGATTTAAAGGTAAACATATATTGTTAAAAAGAAGAGAGGAAGTAGTACAAGGACAATTACTTGAAGGGACGACACAGAATATATAATAATATTGCTTTATGACAGAGTCAAACCCGATATATATACAAACATAAAATCAAGTTTAAAAAAACAAAATGCAAAGATCAGATAGAAACGTAGGGTGAGGGGTTGGTTACATTTTGTCAACTAGTTAAGTTTTATGAGAGTAAATTCAAAGGATAATTTTAAGTTTATAAGAATTTAAATAGTTTCTGTTTAAGAGAATGTTAGGAAGTTTGATTAATTAATAGACGATCTTGGAAATCAGAATAAATATATTATTTCACCAATGGTGCATTTTGTCAATGAGAATTAAGATATGAATCTTAATATTTGTGTGGGGGGTTATTTTAATTTAATTAAATTAATTACATTTCAATAAATTCAACTATATTGATTAATATATTAAAAGAATCACAGAGTAAGCTGATGAGCTGAAGGATAAGATTTAAGATATCTAAAGAAATTAATTTAGATATGCACTTACTTGAGTACAGTATCACAGTGAGTCAAGGTGAGTGAAAATAAGAGGCCAGTAGTGTCTTGTTTTAAAGCATTTTTTCAGATATTGGAGTTAAGGTAAATTGAGGAGTTAAGGTGTATTAAGGTATGGACTTAGCTGTGGGCAAGCCATGATCGAGATTATGCAATCGTCATAATGAGTTTAAAGATGACCTTAGGGCATCTAGCAGTGTTGAGAAGTAAAGGTGTATTAAGGCATGGACTTAGCTATGGGCAAGCCATGATTAATAATTTCATTTTTCTGGTGAGTTAACGAACAACCAAGGATCAGAGAGCAGGTATTCACAAGCATATATTTAGCACAACACAGGGAGATGTCAGCAATTATGATAATGAGGCAAAGGACTAAGTTTTCCACTAATGTAATATATATGCAACGGTAAAATCTACATTGAAATTGATAGATATGGAAGAGATTATGAAGAGGTTTAAAAGGGTATTGTGTGATTGCGTGATGTAATATTGATGTATCAACAAGGATAATGAGAGCTAATTAGGGTGTTATAACTAATTAGGCTACTGTAACAGATTTTTAACTATGATTTCGGTGACCTGGCGGTCTAGGGGTAAGGTGTCAGACTTCTGTGCTGGCGGCCGGGGTTCAATCCCAGGTCCCGGCACAGATTTATCTGATTACCAAACCCTTCCTTCACCTCTGACAAGACATCTTGTGAATGTGGGGAATGCCAGGCCTCCACCGTGGTTCGGATTCCACGTTAAACTGTAGGTCCTCCATTTCATCTCACAATCACCCTACCATTACACATTAGCATAAGTGCGTATAACCCGAACGGGTAGTAAGACGCGGTGCTAATAATAATAATAATAATTATGATTTAATTTTATTTAAGTACCTAAGGCAAATAGGCAACATTCAAAAGTTTTGATCAAAAGAAATATATAAAGATTTTTCCACTAATGAGAAAATAATTATTCAATTAGAAAAGGGAAAATGATTTTCAATATTTCACAGTAGTGTGACATGATTTCATAATAATTTCAAGCGTACTTTAAGAATCCAAGATTGTCTCATATCCATTTCAACTATTTTAAACAAAATAAGGTTACGTTAATATTGTATATTTTTTGTCACTCACACCAAAACAGGTTGACAATACAAAGGGTAGAAAAAGAAAGAAGGTAGAAGGGTTTGACAGCAGTTTCACTAGAAGTTATAGAGAAAGT
This sequence comes from Timema douglasi, assembly GCA_901482245.1. Lineage (NCBI taxonomy): Eukaryota > Metazoa > Arthropoda > Insecta > Phasmatodea > Timematidae > Timema > Timema douglasi. The sequence goes on from CABEEJ010006402.1 coordinate 19,783, forward strand.
AAAAAAAGGTAGTTTGACTTTTAATAAAGAACCAGGGTTCGCAAACAAAATATTATAAAAGAACTGATGTTAATATTAATTGACTGAAAATGTAATAATGTAATAACTGATGTTAATATTAATTGTCTGAAAATGTAATAATGTAATATGCCTTGCTCAATGGCAAGCATCCTATGATAATAAATTAAATGAGGTCATATTAATAAATAAATATTAATCAAATCAATATAAAGTTAAATAAATATTGTGAGAAACTTGACCCATTTTTTAAGTAGATTTAAGGTGGCTATTAAGAATATGTAAAATTAATTTTTATTAAGAACAGTTTAATTAAGTCAATTTATGATTAAATTTATGTTGTGCTACAAATGTTTACTGTAGATAATTTGGTAAACAGTGATTGATTGGATAACTAACAACACACAAGATTTGAGTTTTAATAGAAATAATTGATTTATTGATGATCAAAATAAATATTTTATAAAAATAATTTCAAACATTATATTTTATTACAACAATTTAAGATTTAAATTGAATTTAAGATACTTTGAGGTATTTCAGGAATGAATTTATATTAATTTTCAAGATTTTCAAATTACTCTCTGATTTATTAAATTTAAAATTAACCTAATTTTACCTAAACTCAAATTCAAAATTGATTATTCAACCAAAACTATTTATAATTTTGTTCAAATTTGTATGTGAACATAACATTTTAAGAACACAACAAGTGCTACAATTTTTCAGTGGTATAAAGAAAAGAAAAATGAAACATTTAACAGTAAATTCTTTATTTCCGTGTATTCATCAAGAAGAGTGAACATTAAAAATAATCAAATGTGACAACGGATAAATAATGTATCATAACTTTTGTATTGTTATACAAGTAAATTGTAATCAATGTTTACACACATGTACAGTTTATGTAACTTACACTCAACAAATTTATATATGTTTAGTTTTAAGAATGATCAAAGGTTAAATATGACGTAACTCTTGCACAGTATGGGATTTGCTTCCATCAAAATTCATTAAATTCATTGAATTCATTTATAATATAAGCAAATGAGGGGTATTGTAATGATATTGGTTTGGATTACTCTAAATTATGTAAAAAGTCATGGATGAAGGTAATTTTTCTTTAAAGTTATATATGTAGAGTATCCTTTTTAAGATTCATCCATGAAGAAACATGTGCTTCTCAGAAATAATGTGAAAAGGATTTCACCACTAAAATATATTTTTATACAATATTTCCTGTTAAAAGAACAACTGCGCTATTTCCTGTTAAAAGGAACAACTCCGCAGTATTTGGCAAAAGACGGCAATTCCCTATACCAATAAGAAGCTAGCCTTCACAACACCTGTTGCCAGGACTCTTTCTATTAGTTTTTACACTGTTGATGAGGGGAGCAAAAGGCAAGGGGTGTGTCATATATAAGCCGTTGTGTGTATGTTTAAGGTATCCGCCCATGCACAAGTCGCACAAGCATACACAAGTTGCTCTAACATCCATGCTCACACAAGTAACGCAGTCAAGGACTAACACAGAATACAATAATTCACAATAATATCACAAGTGTGCATTGATATAAAGTATTTAATTGGCGTATGTATATATAATTAACAGATGTAATTTAAATAAACCGTGTGTGAATAAACAGCCATCAACAGTTCTCTTTAATTCAATTAAATATACCGATTTAATTAGTGCTCGACCACGGAGCTATAGACAGCTGGTTAAACGGTATCTTTTCCGTACAGTGATGATAGGCGCTCGACCACGGAGCTATAGACAACCTAAACATCATCACAGCATTATTTTATCTGGAATTAATCCGTATTGTTTCAATCGACGCCCAAAGTGGGGCGAAGAAATTCAATAATGTTACAATGGAACATAGAAACCGTAGAAGGCGCTCGCTAGCTAGCTACCGGACAAGTCTTGCGGTAAAATCATATGTTTGGAAATATTAGTTTTCTCAAGAACGAGTGAAATATTTATGTTAATATTTTGAACACCTCTTCCAAGATAATGTATTGATGTTTATTAATAGTTAATTTTCTTATTTTTTGCTATGCAACCGGCAGTTTTCTATTGAAATATTTCAATTTTATTGATATGTGATCACTGTTAAAATCATATAAGAGGTGTGTATATTAAAAGTATAATTTAATCAACATGCTTATATTCTTAAACAAACAGTTTCCAAAAAGAAAATTGCAAAAAAAATAAAAATTCTTAAGATAACCGTTTGTTCCCATGGCTCTGCATTTCCACGCCAAATGAAAAGGGCCAATCGCCTCAAGAAATATACACAATCTGAAATGATGTCGCTCTATGAATGGGTTAAAGGATTTCAGCCTAAAGCGCTGGGTTATTGAGTGTTGCGATCCAAGTTAGATTTCAGTGAGATCATTTATTTAGACATTAAAAGATCGCCTTGCACCAGTCAAGTCTTAAAAATTGTTGAAAGACACATTCTTTTTGATTCTCTTCTTTTTATAACACAATAAAATTCTTGTGCATGCACATCGACATATCTCTACTTTGGCTAAAGACAAGCAAAAAGAGGTCGACAGATAACATTAAAATCCCTTGTTGACATTGGGAATTGAGATTAGTAATATCAACTCTATTAAAAGTAATTCAGTGTATGTATTAATTAAACTAAAGACAAATATTATTTTTACTATCTGGTGGATATGTAAAAAGTCCAGAAATTTGACCAAATTCCCTGACATTTACTTGTTTTACAGGCTGCTGGACATCTTGTTAAAGGAAAAATATTAAGTGTTGCTAAACCTAAACAAGTTAAATACAATTCTTCCATAGTGCATATTTCCTAGTAAATAACGGGTGTTGTTTCCGTAATTGCCAACCATTAGAGTACTTTTGCATAGTTTAAACTAAAGAATTATTTGCCCCTTTAACAAAAAAACATCAAAATTAACAAGATAGAACATTTGTCTTCTGTTTTTTCATATAAAAAAGTTTATCAATTTGAAGAGGTAAAATTAATTTTCTAGTACTTTTTTTTAAAGTCAATATTACATCGGTTTAGAGGTAAAACTCACTAAGTGCATTTCTGCTTGAAATGAGTTTATATGTGTGTATATGTTAAAATTTAAAGATCTATAAGAAAAGAAAGTCATCAAATGTGTAAACTTATATCTCTATATTTTTTTAAAATAAGAAATCATCAAATTCAACATTGAAAGCTTCTTTGTCAGGTAAAAGTCATCATTCACTTAGAAAATCTCCAAACATTGAAAATGCTACTTAGTGAGTTTTACCTCTAAACCGACAATTAATATTTATAAGAAAATTTTAATATAATAAAATTAAAGGAAATTCTTATATACAATAAATAAACACTGAAAAAGAAGATAGAAGGGCAAGGCCTTACACACTTACTAGAAAACTGTAGGCCTCAAAGTTCTAAATTAATATCACAACAAAACACATAATTATGTAGTTTTTGGGGTACATCAGTCCCTTTCTTCAGCAGAAGAGAGTAAAAAACAGACTGGACCATTCACTAGTGTGTTTTACAGCCATTTGGCACCATTTCCCCTTGTTTATATACAATATTACAATTTTAACTAACAATTTTACCAATCAACTAAATCCACACAAAAAATTCTGAATTAAATGAGAAAAGCATTCAATCTCTATTTGTTTTACAACAAAAATATCTACTAGTAGCTAATGACTTACAGGGTTTGAGATGATACCAATCAAAGCTTTGGGTGCTACTTCAGCAGCAGCCTGAGCAAGGTCACGAACTATTGAAGCATTTGTGTTAAAAAGATCATCGCGAGTCATGCCAGGTTTTCTGGGAACACCAGCAGGGATGATGATGATATCAGCACCCTTCAAGGCAGCCTATAAAAAACCACAATCAATATCCCTAATATTAAAAAAATAAAGTTAATATAATGTATACCTCTTAATTTTAACAGTTAAAGCTAAATATATAAAATAATATGTAAGATTATTAGATAAATTATCACAAACATTTATTAATATAGTTATACTGGCAACTCTGCAACCTCTATTCTTACTCCCTGTAACTGTATCTTACTTTTATTCGTTTGTTGGTCTGATTACTGGTTAGACGTCTGTCATTTATTAATTAAATACACTGTTTTACACTATGTCAATGCATGTGTGATTTTGTTTCATGGCCTATTAATCCTAATAGGTTATGGGGCCAGAAAGTATGTGTTTTTAATTAATATTTGTAGTTGTATGATTCAAGGAAAACGGTGTAAAGGTATCTAGTTCAACATGACAGTAGCATTTATATCCTATACATATCCAGGATTAAAGCCTTTAGATGGTGGTGGTGTCAAAAACTGGTTATATCATCTGAAGCGGCCTTTGGAAAGGAATGCCGTGCTAGAAATGCTTACTGTTGATCCAGGATAATAAATTGATTAGTCAAAAGAATCTCATTAATAAAGTTGTAAACCATTTTAGGATGAATGATTGTAAAATATCGAAAATACCTGTACAACCAAAATTTAATTTACAAACGATCTCAGAAGAAATAAGTTATAAAGTGCCATATATAGAATTGATTGGTAGTTTAATGTATTTGATGCTCGGGTTAAGGACAGATCTTTGTTTTGCAGTATCTTATTTTCGAAGGTCTCAAAAGTGTTATATTAACACTCATTGGAATTATCTAAAAAAAATGTTGTTCATTATCTTAAATATACCAGTAATTTTGGTTTAAAGTGTGTTAAAAATAATATTTGTTCAGACATAAATGTTAAAGCTTTTGTTGATTCATATTAAGGTAGTGATCCTATTGACAAGAAAAGTGTCACAGGTTTTGTTGTTAAATTAAATGATAATGTTGTGTTATGAGGTTCCAAAAAAACAAAATGTTGTGTGTCTCTAGTTGTGAAGCTAAATATTTTGCTCTTGCTGCTGGAATGTCTCAACGTAAGTTTCTAATCCAGTTAGTTGATGATGGTCTCGATTGTGTAAAGCCAGTTATTGTCTTTGAAGACAACTAATCTGAAAATGACACAAACCTTGAGACAAAGAGGTCCATGACGTGAGACATCAAGAGATTTAACCAGTAGTGGGGATTTGAAATTACTATGTGTAGCTACTAATAAACAAGTGCCAGACATAATGGAAAAAGGATTAGCAAAAAGGGAATTTAAGTACTTTATAAATCTAATAAATGTTAAAGAAATTTGATTAGAATTTGTTCACAAGTATTAGGATACAAAAGTGTGTTGGTAAAGCTTTTACCTTATTATATTTTAAATGTTTTTACTTAAATGTTACAGAAATTTGATCAGAATTTGTTAAATAAGTATTGGGATACAAAAGTGTGTTGGTAAATATATATTTGAAAGGTTTTTACTCTTGTCTTTAGCTTTGCAGAATTGAGAGGAGGTATTAATATGATTATATTGGCAACCTTGCAAAGTTTGTGTTATGTTGGCTACCTCTATTCTTACTCCCTGTATCTGTATCTTATTTTTATTTGTTTGTTGGTCTGACTACTGGTTAGATGTCTCTGTCATTTATTAATTAAATACACTGTTTTACACTGTCAATGCATGTGTGATTTAGTTTTGTGGCCTACTAATCCTAATAACTTTTCCTTGAAGTGTTTGGTTCACTTTTTTTAAATGCGACCACATAGGGTGGTGGGTTATACAGTAGCTGAAGATGGAGAAGTTTGTGTGTTCTTGGAAGACTTTTAAATATTTCAAATCAAACACATTGACATCAAGTTTTTGTAAAAGGCAAGTTTGTGAAGCTAAGGGCCAGTTTCATAGTCAAATTTAGTACGTCTCAAGTGCGGCGCTACACTAAGTACAAGACAATACCTACCTAAACCAGAATGGAATGGGCCAGTTTCCTATGAGAGAACGGCCCATTCCATTCTGGTTTAGGTAGGTGTCGTCATGTACTTAGTGTAGCGCCGCACTTGAGGCGTACTAAATTTGACTATGAAACTGGCCCTAAATATATATTGTTGAAAATAAGAAACAACATTTGTTATGATTTAGTAGTTTAAATGGCAGAAACACACTGATTATTATAGAAACCAATGTCTAACTTACATTATAAGACCCAAAATATTATTTTGAGAAAATTGTGTGCTGAAATGTCTGATATATTAAAGTTCGTTCACGGTAGGAGTTTACCTCTGAAAGGCCTTTTTTCCTACCAGAAATCTATTATATAGTAGGATATTGGTAGGAAAAAAGACCTTTCAGAGGTAAACTCCTACCGTGAATGAAGTATACTATAAAAATTTACAGTTGTTTGAAGAAATTGTTAAAAATGAAATGTTGTGAGTTAATTAATCATTTAAATATTTGTAAAATCTTAGCACGATTTTTCCAAGCAGGCATTTAAAAAGCTCACAAAAGAATTAGGTACGAAATTTTGACACAGTTGCTTCAAAATGAAAAATTAAGAAATAAAAGTATTATTTCTCAAAGATATTATAATAGTAAATGATCCGAGGCTCATCTTTACTACTGGTATAATCTAAATTAGGCAGTTTCTTGTACTACCGCCGGAATAGAGCATTCATTTTTTATAATGAAACTTGAGTGCTTTGGTCTAGTCCAGCAACATTAAGGGATTCAACAAAACGGAGTGGTGATTGGCTTTCTTGTGCTAATAATAGGGTAAAATCGACCAGATAAGAAAGGCCTCCTACAAAAGGGGAAAGTGGTTATTATTCATTTCAAAGTAGTAATGCACCCGCTAAAGGTGGGCAACCAAAACATTTTTATTCCCACCAAACAAAATAGTTCATAGCCAAGCTTAGACGTATGAAGTAAAACTATATACTGTGCAGTGAGAATGTGTCAAATGTATTGGAGAGATTTTAAGACCATGCTTACCACTTGGTATTCAAAGAGTAAACCGTTCGTTTTTAACACATTAAAAGTGTCCCTGGAATTTCCAATTTGAAAGATGAACAGGCATAATTGCTTCGATAGATTATATCTCTCATCCCCACCAAAATTTAAATCTCTTGGATGGTGTGTAGCCTAAAATTACTAACAAACCTGGCTTTAAAATATCAATAACTTTGATTTAGATATCACACCTCACCACTGAGTGTTAGTAAAGTCTTAAGAGCTAATTTCATGAACGATTAACCAGGAGATTAAAGAAAAGATAAGCTACTTTTTTAATTTTTATTAATATTTTCACTCTTTAATGCGATTCAATTTACTTATATTACTTTTACAAAGCTGTTAACACAAGTTTCACTACTTCTTTATACTTTATTAAGTATCTAATTAAAATATGAACATAATTTACAGTTCTAAAGTAAATCAAATATTTTGACAAAATTCCAGGACACCCTTGACAGATATTCAAGATCTGTTGATATTAGTATGTGCAGAAAACTAAACTCTTATGTTGCTATTGAAGAAATATTTTATCTATTTTGGCCAAAAAATTTCAATTCCATAAAAATTGTAAAATACTTACACTACCTTCTGCCACACCTTAAAGTTTACTGACATATACTAACCCGTAATTCATCGGGCCCATTGTATGCCTTAACTTGAGCCGGAGAGTCTATATGACTTAAGTCTGCAGCAACACCAGGTGTGTTGACAATATCATAGAGTGACAACTTTTGCACAAGAGGACATTGTTTTAGTAACAATGAGAGAGGTTGCCCGATACCACCACTTGCTCCACAAACGGCTACATGGGCATTTTTCTGAAAATGATAGATATATTAAAAACAGGGTTTGTTGTTTGCACTTTGGTAATCTTACTTTAAGTCTTGTGTGAGATAAGGAAAACTATCCTTATATATACCAAATATCAAACCTAAATACATTAAATACATCTTTATAGAATTATTTTCAAATATTTAAATTTGTGTTCGAATGACGATAGTTTTTAGATGCATTTACAGTGATGGCCAAAATTGTGGACATTAAAAAAAAACTTTGCAGGCTTATAGTAAATGTTACGTTTCTCCAAATAAAAATATGTATGTATCAATTGAAAGATAATTTAATTATGAATCCAATACAAAAAACAGAATTGAAGTATATTCAATACAAATAAAGTTATCTTGTGAAAACTACAAATGTACAATACCATTCAATAAAATGATAAGTTTTTGTAGGCTTATAAGGAAGGTTATGTTTCACTAAATGCAAATGTTTATGTAGCAATTGAATGATAAATTAATGCAGAATTCAATACAAAAAACAGAGCTAAAATATTTGCAGCTCAAAAAAGGTTATGCTGCGAATATTTCAAATGTCCACTACCATTCGATAAACTCTCAGATACAGTACTTAAGATTGCAATGACTAACAGCTTTTAGTAGGGTATCTTTTATTTTTAAGAGCAGCAGCACAGCGACGTCTCATTGAGCCAACAAGCGTTTGAAGCTCTGCCTTTGCTATTGCATGGTGCCATGAAGCAATTATAGCCTCAATTGATTGCCTTCTATTTGAGAAACACCTCTTTCGTACAAGAATTTTCAAAGGGTGCCACAAATTTTCTATCAGGTTTAGGGCTAGTTTCTGGCCAGGTCAATAATAGTATGGCCTTTGCTGTGAACCAATGTTTGCACATTTGTGTGTGTATGGCAGGGAGCTGAATCTTGCTGAAAAATAAACGGTGTATTGTTGGGGAAAATATCACTGATGGAAGGTAGCAGTTTTGGTTCCAGGATGGTGTCAATGTATTTTCTTGCATTTAGCATGCCATAGATTATATGAAGGCGAGCAACACCCCCTGGTGCCATACATGACCAAACCACAATGCTTGTTGGGTGCTTTACAGTTGCCTACATGCAGTCGGTATTTAGCTCTTTGCCTACTCCATGTCTCACATATTTTCGCCCATCACTGCCAAATAACAATATCTTATTTTCATCACTCCAAATAACTTGCTTCCACTGATCTTCTGTCCAATCAAAGTACTCTTTTTCCCACTGTAGTCATTTCTTGGGCTGTTGTAGATTCAGAAAAGGCTTTTTTTGTGGAATCCTACCGCTGAGTCCTATATTTGATAGTCTTCTCCTTATCGTTCTTGTCCTTGAGCTACAACTTTTTTTTCTTCTGCCACCAATGGATTTAATGTACTTTTTTCGACATCTTTCTGTTTTGATTGTCAGCGATTTTGTTTCTTGATAACGCAAACACAGCTTTCGTACTCCAAATGTCGTCACTGTCCCCCTTACTTGCCTTGCAATATATTAATTTATCATATTTTTAATCTTATTCTCAAAAATGTGTGGCTCCTCACCCTTTAAGCAATACCTGTTAAAATTCGGTGGAATGGCGAAAAAAGTTGGCACATGGTGTTTTTGCTTATTTTTTTAAAGTATTAGAAATCTATATTTTGGCCTAATGGCTTATCAGATCACCAAAATTATGTTTAACTTTACAATGGATAATTGTATGATTAACATTAATTGTTTAAAGCATATTTTGATTAGCATGGTGTTTTTAAAACAAAGCCAAAAAAGTTTTCCAATGATGTTTGCCTCCTTTCCCCCAGGGAGTGATATCAGTTGTGTCCCAATTTTTTCAAACAAGGTCATAGTATAGATAGTTTGTGCCAAATGTAATGGTGGTATCCAAATACGAAATATCTTCGACACTCCTTGGAGTAACAGAACACACTATTAGTACTTTATCAGGACTAGAGGTCACAATATAGATAAATATAGATAAATTACATGACGCCATCATGACAACAAGTTTAGATTTTTCATGCGAGTGTGTAAATGTATGTGTTAAAATCGTTCATGATCACAACATGGTCGTAGTTAGTGATATGTATAATTATTTCAGTTTCGAATGCTGTCATATCCCCAACTTTAGGTGATTTATAAGCCATGGCCAGCAAACTTGTTTTTTTTCTCTAAAATATGAAACTGTGTAGGCCAGGAGAAGAAGATTGTATGCTGTAGTTTACATCACTTCAAACATACATTGACATTCCCCCGACTCTTTTCTGTTTGTTATTGTTTCTAATAAGATTAAAATCATAGTGTAAGTGAACAAGTGAATTAGGAAGGGAGTGGGCAAGCCACGTTTCCAAAATTAAAATACCATGAGAGTAATCCCTTCGACAATAAATTGGTTGTAGTGGTACAAACGGCAGGTAAGGGTCAGTGTCACATGTATACAGTGAACACGAGTTCTTGGAAATAGGCACTAATAGGGTTTAGTGGTATCAAAGTTTGAGCTATACTCATAGTAGGAATAAATAAAATTCAATAAAAGCATGCAAAAACTCACCCATGAAATCAAGGAAATGCAGACACGCAAAAACATTAATTAAATTACACTTAGTACATAATAAGAATGGCCAATAATATGGCATTTACAAAAGTATGCCACCTATCCCTTTCTTGAGCTAGTTCCATCCAGTCTAACTCATTACACCCCCTATCCCTAACTTTAGCTAGTTCTATCCAGTCCACCTCATTACACACCCTATCCCTAACTTGAGCTAGTTCTATCCAGTCCACCATTACACCCTAGCTCTTCCAGGTCCATTCTAATGTTATCCTCTTATCTGCGTCTAAGTCTTACAATGTTGTCTTCCCATTGTGCTTGCTTGTTGGGTATATCATTGTAACGTCCGAGATAGGGTGCAATATGTGACCACAAATGAAAAAAACTGAGGAAGAATGTTTCCAACCTTGGTATTGCAGGGCTCCATGTTAGTCCAATTATTGTAGGTTAGTCAATTTGGAGTACAAGAATTGGAAACGACTGACTCAAACCTGTGTCAAGTGTATATGAATGCTTTCTTCACACCATTTGATATTGTCAGTATTTCATTAATCCTTCATTATGCTTCAGTTTCACAATTAATTTGTAATTGTAATATTTAATAGTTTTTTCCCTCGACCTTAAAGAACATCCTTGCGAGCCTCATTTGGGTCACAGCTTAGTGTTCGGAAACACTGGTCTAGTTTATTGTGAGAGTGACAGATCAGTGTTTTCAAACTTGAATTAGTCCAAGGGCCAGAATCAGATTCACCAATTTGGGAAGTGCTTTGGACTATAGTCTATATAAACATGTTACTTAGTTTATGGCAGGAACTCAAAGTTAATTGCTGCACTTATCGCTATATTGAGCTTGTACTATCCAGTCGACCTCATTACATCTTATCCCTATATTTAACTAGTTCTATTCAGTATCTCTCATTACACCCTATCTCTATATACAGTTCACCTCATTACACCCTAACCCTAACATGAGCTAGTTTTATACAGTCCGCCTCATCACAAACTATCACTATATTGAGCTAGTTCTATCCAGTCTACCCCAATACTCCCTAACTCTTTCAGGTCCATTATAATGTTATCCTTCCATCTGTGTCTAAGTCTTCCCAATCGTCTCTTCCCAAAGGGTTTACCAGCCAATATCGTGACATGGTTCGAGATTCTCCCATTTGCGCTGCATGTCTGTTTAATTTAATCATCCTAGCAATGTCCTGTGATGAGTACAGGGTATGTAACTCATCAATACCCCAGTATCTGTATCCCTTTTTGGACCAAATATCTTCCTAAGCACCTTGTTTTTGAACTCCTTGAATTTGTTTTCATTATGTGAGGTAAGGGATCATGTTTCACACCATAGAGAACAACCGGTAAAATGATTGTTTTGCATGTTCTGAGTTTTGCATTTCTGGACAAACGGTGAGATGTCAACAATTTTTGAACCAAATAATAGAAAGCATTTCCCTACTGGCTGGTCAAATATGTCTTGCGGGCAAGATTTAACCCGCGAGTTTAAGAGCCGCAATTTGGTGACAGTAACTGTTATTAGTATATTTATGGTTCTAAAGCATTGCAGTGGCCTAGACACAAGTGGACCCAAACGAATGAGAACATAATGTGGATGATTAAAATTTAATTTTAAAGTGTACATAGATTTTAATAACAAAACACCTTTATATAACTATTTCAGGAAGTGTTATGATTTATTTATAACTTTAAATACTTATTTTTATGAATTTTTAGGCCTATTTACATAATTTACACCTAAATAATAATAATAATAATAATAATAGGCCTACTTAAAGGATTTCGCAGACCCAGATGACACCTGGATTTTTTTAAATATATATTTTAACTGTATCATAATGATTTTAAATACATAGCATAAAATAACTAATATAGAATCACATTGGTGGGAACATGGACTAAACATTAGTCTAGTTTAGTATTTTCTGTTGCTGAGAGGTTGGAGTTCAAATCCTGCCCGGATCTATTGAAGGTTCTTATCAATTGTTTACCAAAATCTCTCCATGCAAATAGGGGTACATTTTCTCTAAATTACATCTTATTCATCTACTACACACTAGCATGATTAAAATGTGTGTTGGTAGATTTGGTGCAAAAAGTTCTTTTCTCTCGGCTATAGCCTGCAACACATGCCCCGAGATACCAATGCTAAGAGTTGGTCATTCGTACAATGGGGTAATCTGAGACGAATGTCTACCAGCGGCTGCATACTCCCTTCAACCCCTGCCTTTCCAACCATTCCAACGCTCTTAAGGCCCACTTGAACACAATATTTTTGTTTGTCAACAGCACGGATCGGTGACATTCAGTCTCACTATATCCTAACCGACCCCAACGCTATCAATGGGACCTTTCTCGACACTTACTTTGTTCATACAATCTTAACTGACATAATGTATTGGTAATTTGAAGACTAATTTATAACAAAAAATCCACACTGTTAAGCATGCATGAAAAGGCATTAACTTAGTCATCAGTATACTATCAAGTTAATTTGAGGGTAAAATTAGAATCCTAATTTCTCCTCAAGCCCTTCATAAGTACAGACAAGGGGGACAGCCAGAAATGTAAAAAGCTCTTTTTGAATAAGGGACACTAAAACGTCAAAATTGTTTGTAATCTCAAGGTCAACAAAATTTACAACTGCAATACTTACTCTAGGACAGCGGTTCTCAACCGTTTTGAATTCCAGAAACCTTTACACTCCTACAAATGATCGCAGAACCCCAAAAGGCTTTTGTTAGTGTGACATGAGTTTTATTTATTAATGTTTACCGCATTAGACTTTAAAACTCATGAGAATTTATTTTATTTAAATCATAAATTGTTAAACGAATAAATCAATTACTTATTAGAGCCCCACATTTTTTTTTTAGTCGAGTGGCATTGTTTTACAAATCTTTTTAATTTTTGACTTAATAGAAAAGAGCTGGATTTGCATATATGATTAGCATTCAACCTGTTACAATATTATGCGGGTGATGATACACAGTCAAGAGCAACTTTCGACCAATCAGATCCTTGTTTTGCGACCCATAAGTTCCTATCATTTGTGTGTTCCTGACTCCAAAAGGGTCATCCCATGTCAATTCATCCAATATTCAGAGGAAATGTAGTCCACCATTTTATATTTTTATAAAGTTTGCCACATAGTATTGTTGAATGGTTTTGAGGTCATATTTTAAATTTTAAGTCAATCGAACGAATATTTTTCAAGTTATGGAAGCCCAAATATAACCTAAACGCATCTGATACCCACAATTCAAAACTGATACATGTTTAGAATTAGAGTGAAGTGTTTCGAGAAACCCCTGGAGGGGAACTCCAGGGTTCAGAGTACAAATTGAGAAATACTGTAAAAGTAATTTTCAAATAATATTGATCAAATAAACAAATTAATATTTATAGGTAAAAATGAGTCTATACAACACAATGATTGTGGGCTAGCATCAAAACACAAGGAAAATAACACCAAAATTTGTCATTGCTCTCGTAATTTTTATTCAGTATTTTTAGGACCCCGTCTTACTATCCACTTGGGATATACACTAAGTTTTTTTTAAACTGTATAGCTATTCTAAATGATAAAATTTAATAAATCATTGTATTATTCTATTTGACATCTTCTTAAACAATAATATTAATAATAATATCATAATGTATGTGTTGTAGCAAAACAAAGAAAAATATTTTTATATGCTCTGTATACAATCATTAGCAAAATAACCTATTGTAACATAACAACTGTTGTGAAAGGATTCTAAATTGTTAAAAAAAGGATCTTAAAATCACCTAAATTGCTATTTTTATGCATGGTCTTATAGATGGTTAACTATTTTTCTTTATTTATTCACATAAAAGATTAGGCTCGGTATATTTTTGTTTAAAACATTATAAATGCTGTGCACAAAAAAAAAATCACACGCTAAAATGTTTCTTACACATAAGAGATGTTTGCCAATTTGCTCATGCGCAGATAACATTTTTGAAAATATGCTCATTCCCAATCGAGATTGGTGAGACTCTACTTTTGATTGTTTCGTTAGAAGACGTTTAAGATTTTTTTATTCAAGATATTAAAACAATAATTAAGTTTTATGAAAAAAAAACTGTAGTACTTTTAAATGTTTAATGAGTATTAATAAATCTGTTAAATCACCATTGGGGATAATTTAAGGTGTCTGAATTGTTTTAAAAAAGTTTCTTTAATGCGAGGAACATTTTCAAAAATGAATGTTTATCAATTCGTACAGTTATCATAGTACATATTATGGTTTTGGTTTTTCCAAGTATCAAGTTGTGCTGTGAATCGATTTTAAAAAATCCAGAGCTTTGCTTATTCAGTTTATCAATTTTTCAATTATATTTGTTCCTGGAAGCTGCTTGTTGGAAAATTATCAGGTGAATTAAGTGAGTTTCTAATATTTATTTTATGATCTGGAATGTTTTCACTTATTTTCTTGTGTATAATCAGAAATTTGCTAGGACTAATGTGTATATAAGTGCTAGAAAACATTAAATTTATCATAATTTAACAGAGTAAAAAAAAAAAGAATCCCAACCTCGGCTCATATTATTCCCTAAAATTAATCAAACTCTCCCATATTTCTTTATCAAACCCTTTTACATAAACTCAATTAGTAGGCCTACAGTGCAAGGTACTGCAACTATGTTTTGAAACAAAAACTATAAAATTACCAACTTAAAAAATAAATGGTACTGAACTCCACACGGACTTTCGCGCTCTATTGTTTAAAATGGAGATATTTACTCAAAACTTGTAATATATGTGAAACGAAACCCAAGCATAAATTGCACTATACTTATGTAAAACTTTTTTTTTAGTCCCGGTTTTAAATTTTATTTTTAAAGAATTAATGTCCTCATTTGTATGTTTGGACCGATAAAAAAATATCAATATTGGGTCCACAAGGGTCAACACTTCGTATTAAAATTTTCAACATTTTATTAGGTGTTGCAAATCTTCATGACATTGCATTGCTATTAAATTCCTCATTTGTAAATTTTGACCAATAAAAAATGTAAATATTGACTATTTAGTCTAAAATGGAGATAGATCATTGTTGTACAAACATTTATACTAAGGGGTTTAAGGAAAAACAACATAAACTTTTAGAGACTTACTTATATTTAATTACTCTATGGCATTGGAGAATTATTGCGTTAAAACTTAAGTAGTATCTCTTTACAACTAAAGCTCACAAAATTGTATTAATATATTTGCCAATATTTCAGAAACTGTTGGTTTTATAAAAATATATTTCATATAAAAGTTTTTTTATTTTTAATAGTACTACTATTTTGTTATGTTAAGTTATTTAGTATCTCAAGTAGTTGCAGAGATACGGAAGTTTCTGATTCCGTAAAGTACCCTAAAAGTCATTTTCATGGGAAAATGAAAATAGCCAGTTTATTTATAATCTTAATCAACACCTGGATACAAATTGTAATCAAAATCGTTAGTCGATTTTGAGAAAATTGATTTTTTTCTCTTTTCACCCTTTATTAAACTCTAAATTTTAAGTTTAAACAGACACACAGCATTGCAAAGACCACTTTTTAGTATTTGAGGAGTCATGAGGCGTCGACATCCATCAACATTTCCGGTTAGATTTTTTTTACAGTCGCAATGCTTTACCTTTTGTGTTCGAAAAGTTAAAAAAAATATATATGGTATACGAGACTAGCTTGAAAGTTGGTTTTAGATAAATATGCTTCAAATAAAATATTTATATTATAAATAGACCTACATATTTGTAATGATAAGTAATTTCATATCTCAAATAGTTAAGGAGATATTATAAAAAATATATATAATTTACGCATCGGACCGGAGCCCTTAGTCATTTTTCTGAAATATTGAGAGTAGCCATTTTGTTTATAATATGTATAAATGTTTAGAAATGAAATTTAATCAAAATCTTTAGAGCCGATCTTTAGAGCAGATTTTTAGAAAATCGAGTTTCTCTCTTTTTGCCCTTCATTAAACTACTTGTAATTTTTGGGTTAGATATATCCAATTCCAAAACCCTTTCAGGGCAACCCTATGAAAGCCCTAGATACCAAGTTTTAGCTCGATAGGTAAAATAGTTTAGGCTGTAATCGAAGTACAGACGGACATTCAAAAACCACTTTTTCAGATTCGGAGTATCATGATACGTCGACATTCATCAAAATCTCGAGTTCAACTTTTTTTGACAATCACAATACTTTCTCTTTCTGTAAGATGAGAAAGTAAAAAAAAAAACCTAGTACACTAGAACTGCTACCATATTTAATCATAATAATTGAATAAAAGTAACCTTGTTTACATTTGAAATTAAAAGAATTAATCAAGTTAAACATAATCTTCCAAGTCTATTAAAGTTTAATTATTATTATTATTATTAGCACCGCGTCTTACTACCCGTTTGGGTTATACGCACTTACGCTAATGTGTAATGGTAGGGTGATTGTGAGATGAAATGAAGAACCTACAGTTTAACGTGGAATCCGAACCACGGTGGAGGCCTGGCATTCCCCACATTCACAAGATGTCTTGTCAGAGGTGAAGGAGGGGTTTGGTAATCAGATAAATCTGTGCCAGGACCGAGGATTGAACCNTAATCAGATAAATCTGTGCCAGGACCGAGGATTGAACCCCGGCCACCAGCACAGAAGTCTGACACCTTACCCCTAGACCACCAGGTACCCTAAAATTTAATTGAAATAAAATTGTACATAGATAAATACTTTGGACTAGCTATTTCCCTGTAAGGTTGTCATGTGAGTATTCTGATATCTAGAAAAAGTTAATTATTCAACCAAATCTAAATATTTCAATGACTGATGTTTGTGTGTCTTTTTTGTAATTTATGATGCAAAAAATCATTTTTAATAGTTTTTTTCAAAATAAATGGTTAGCTTAAGTTCTCTATCCCCATCTATTATTATTATTAGCACCCCATCTTATTACCTGTCCGGGTTATATGCACATACGCTAATGTGTAGTGGTAGGGTGATTGTGAGATGAAATGGAGGACCTACAGTTTAAAAAGTGGGATCCGAACCATGGTGGAGGCCTTGAATTCCCCACATTCACACGTTGTGATTAATACAAGTCTTGTCAGAGGTGAAGAAAGGGTTTGGCAATCAGATAAATCTGTGCCGGGATTGAGGATTGAACCCTGGACCCCCAGCATAGAGGTCTAACACCTTACCCCTAGACCACCAGGTCATATTTATCCCCAGATACCCATTCGCCTCTTTAATAAATTTTTTATATTCTCAGTAGGAGCTTTGAATAGACCTAGATGCATAGTAAAGGGAGGGACTAAGCGCCTAATAGGTGGATTTAAAGGCACCAATCTAACGCTACATACGTTTCCATATTCAACAAGAGCGGAACATAAGTTTAAATTAATATATTCCCTAATCAATTTTTACTCTAGCAAGGTAACTAACTCCTTAGTCTAAACACCAGAATGTGTAAGGGTTTTATTTAAAATTTTCAAACTTACCTGTATTGTAGAGGAAAAGCTCTTCGCATTACAGTGAATAATAGGTACAGTTAGCGGTCTCACAAATCTAGAATACATTTTTGTAAATAAAATTTATGAAGGCTATTAATGTACAACCTACCCAACGACCTTGCGTGAACTAAAAAGAACCAATGATTAAAAAACATAAAGAACTTAAACTCGAATGGCTAAAACTTGAGTCCAAGTTGTGGTAAAGCAACCCTCTGATATTTCTCTATGTAAGGCGTGTTAGAGGTGATCAGTCTATGAAGCATGATTACCGGCTAAACAAACTAATACAGTTATCGCTGGGTATCATTTTTTAAAAGAAATTGATACCTAATAATAATAATTATTATTATTTATTATTGTTCTAGACAAACAATACACCGTGAGTTGATGCGTACTACATTGCCATAATTTTTAAACAAAAAAGTGAAGGCCATTGCTTCAAACAGAAAGCTTAGCATTGCCCATTGATGTTCCACTCATGTTAAAACTTTGATTTATTTTATTAATTTCAATATAGTAAATCAACTAAAAAAAAAAGTAATTGTTTAACATAAGAGTGGTTGTATTGTGAAATGTATAAATCTATATCTATATAGCACCAAATCTTACATTACACGCGGTTAAACATGTTCACGTGTGCCTTCAATTTTTAAAGGTTATATAAAGAAAGTTTTCATCTAAAATTGTGTACAACAAGTGTAAAAACATTATTTTCAATACTAGCTTTTATTTTCGATACATAGTAAATAGTATACAATGCGTACAGTTAATTTAACGTTATGCATGTAGTGTAGTAAAAATAAACATTGGACTTGAGACGTATCACCCAATGAGAATGCGAGGAGAAAATATAACCAATTAAAATAAGTACCTATACAATCAGAAAAAAATAATCAGCTTTTGTAATCATCTTAATGTTTGAAATGCCTTGTGGGAGCTATACTTGTTTGTTATTTAAGAATTTATTTTGTTTTATTTTCATTGATTATGATTGCCTATATAAGTGAAAATATAGGAGAAATATTACAGTTTTTATTCTTTTACTGAAAAGTAAGGTAATTCAAGTTTCCAAAGTTACAGTTTAATTAGCGTTGTTTTTATAATGAACACTTTATTGAAGTAGTTTTAGAGTATCTAGTTGTGAGACAAGTTTAGGCAATTTTCTATTAATAAAAGACAACCAATTTAAGTAAGACATTATACACTACGTTTAATTATAAACTGATTTATTTTTCTTATGAATGGTGCACTGTATTCTATACACTATTTACTATTAGTTATGCGTTATGCATTAATATAAACCAGGGTGCCGTCGACCCTTGACGTTCACTTGAAAGTTGCATTAACAATCACGTGATTAAGTGCAGATCCATCCGAACAATCACGAATTGTGGTAATGCGCCCCTCACACGCCCTTGAGTCCAAGGGCGACAGAAGGTTACCCTTGACACGCCGTTGATGTGGTGTTTGAGTGGCAATTGTTAAATTTTTCGTTTGCTAGGGATAAAGCTCGTAGAGCAATGTGATCTTTGATTGTGTACGTTAAATATGCCGGTTGTTTTGTATTGATGTAGTGATGTGTTGTGTTGGGTAGTTAGGATAATTTGTCATGTGCAGTGAAAATAAGTCACCACAAAACTGTAAGTGGCCTACGCTAATTCAGGCTCATAGATGGCATTTAAAATAGTTTCTAATATCATTGGTAGGAAGCAGCACTGCGGACTCAAGGGTATGAAAAGAATATTTTGCCATCCAAATAGTCTGTTGCAGTCGTTGATCTAAAGTGAGTGTAAAGTGTATAGTTATCAAGTCTGCATCAAGTCAAATGTACTATTTGGATTCAGCCAAGGCTAAGTGACCCTCTTTAAATAAACCTGGCCCCTTCCTAAAGTAGTGATGAAAATTATCAGTGTTGCAATGTTAAATATTGTTTTTTTTTTTGTTTTTGATGTAATTGTTGCGTGTATAATGTGGCAACATTGAACCAATGTTTTTCTCTCACCGAACACTACCATTGTTGTTAGTTATTTGCACCAATTATAATTGCTCTATAATTTCCTCCAAATAAATGTCTACGTCTGAACAAGTGTCGCCTTTCACTGAAGCAAGTCCTGTCTACTCACCATAGGTGAACACTGAAGAATACTAGACACTGTTTTCTCAGCACGTGGCATTGAAAAGATTTTTTTAGGTTAAGGAAAAGGAAACCTGGAAACTGTTAGACTCTGTGTTATTTTGAGTATTGGGAGTCTTTATTGGTGGAGAAAATTACAGAAACAGCAATTTTGTTGAAGATGGATGGCCAAAACTTACATACAGCTTGAGATTAAACGGTGGTGAAAATGGGGCAGTATGGCGCTTGTTGTACCTCACTGTTCAGTCAGCCTTGTATCTTTCCTCCGCAATTGCACCG
>CABEEJ010006403.1:0-20141 GCA_901482245.1 Timema douglasi
ATGTGGGGAATGCCAGGCCTCCACCGTGGTTCGGATTCCACGTTAAACTGTAGGTCCTTCATTTCATCTCACGATAACCCTACCATAACACATTAGCGTAAGTGCGTAAAAACCGAACGGGTAGTAAGACGCAGTGTTAATAATAATAATATTGGTATTTTGCTTGTTTGCTTAGGATCAAATTCAACTAACTTCACTTGTGGATTTATAAAATAAAAGGATTATATTATGATATTAACATTTCACGTTCGTTCACTAAAATAATTTTGAACTATATATTTATTTATGTATCAATCTATTGTTGTCTGTCGTCATGGCAGCTTCAGTCGCTGTATATTACTGACGTCACGGATCGTAATTGTAGGAAACTATTATCCTATTTAAATTTCATCTTGTTTCACCTAATTATTTTTTTGAACGGGCATATTTTTATGTGATATGTTGTAAATCGCCGAATCCGTTGTTAACGAAGTTTTATATGTTTTTGTCCAGACCTCAAAACTTATTTTTCATTACATATCAACAGTCTCACATGGAATATTCCTTAATATACTAGCAGCCTAAGCCACCCGTGAAGGGTATCAACAAGGTCCCCTAGTGTCCCAGACTCTTACCTCAGCCCCTATGGTTAAGTCCTCTACCTGGAGGTCCCGAGGCCAGCTACCCTGTCTCCGACAGAAACTGGGCGGGTAAGAAAGCAGCCGTGTCCCCCAAATAGATAGATACACTTCTGTGAAGATTAGCAAGGTAGATATAGATTGAGGTAGAGAGATTGGTTACACATAATCTTTCCACAACTTTCCACACACTTTTAGAATTAAGTTAAAATAAAGATTTTTAATGTTATAATTATATTTTTAGTAGCAAAAGTAACCATAGTTGCCCCAGGCTATCATGCAATGGATTGGGTGGCAATATCTGGCAAAAGATTTCTTTGATCTAGACAAAGAGAAAAAATCTTCATTTTATCTTCTACGTTTCAGTTTTTAATTTATTTAGAAAAAATCTAATTCAAATTTAAAAAATACTGCTTCGAGGGCCACATGTTCCTGCACAGGGATACTTATATTTATTTTTTGTGTGGTGGTTTTAGTGCAATGCTCATGGGAGACACACAAACCAACATTTCATTTTATTAGCATAGGTTAAATTAAAACAGCCGTTTCATATTTTAATTTGTGTATTTAATGAATAATTACAGCTTCATACAATGATGTTGACAGTTTAATTTGAAAGGCTAGTAATTGATTAGATTTACAGATTAAATATATATCCAGCACATTGAATTCACTTGTAAACGATCGTGTTGATACTTCTCGCTTCCACATTTATTGATATATTGCCCCTTTCAGGATCAATGATCACCGTTGGGATATCTTGATCGTTGCTGAAACATAATAATATTTATCAACTTTATCACCAACCTTGATTCAGATAAATCACACATTAAGAGCGGAGAGAAAAACGAACGTTTGTAATAAGAAGGTCGAGACTATAAAAACATTCGAATTAGAACAGTTCACTATTTGCATATCTCCACGCTTCTAAAGTTCGTTCACGGTATGAGTTTACCTGGAAAAGGACTTTTTTCCCTAGCAGAAATCTATTATATAGTAGGATATTGGTAAGAAAAAAGACCTTTCAGAGGTAAACTCCTCCCGTGAATGAAGTATAAGAACTGTTGTAATTTTAATGAACTATGAAGTTTCTGCCCCTGGTGTTTCTACTAGAAAGAAGAATAGATTAATATTTTATACGTGGTTATACTTGGAGGAACCAAATACCAAAATTTAGGAATTTATTCTGTTTCAATTTCTGGCTGATTATCATTTTTTACTATAAAAATTATAACGAAAATCTTTCTTCAATGTGCTGCCCTTTTAGAAGGTAGCAACTGCCAGAAATATATTTATGTTGGTAGGATAAGAAAGACAGTACGATCTCCATAATACATTCTTCTGGTAGATGTATGTGGCTATTACTTACGTGTTTTAAAATGTATTTGCTTTTGTGAATGTAGATAAACTGATACATATGTTATAAATGTAGATATAGGTGATGTATGTGATGCAATTTTTGATGAATGTATGTATATATATATATAAAATTACTAAGCTACATTAATACGGTTACTTAAAAAGTAAAATACCCGTTGTAACAGTTCTATTTCAACAAATATGATAAATACGACCAATTATAATCCAGTTTACAAATTGTATGTACTGTAAAATTACTACTCTACTAGATACAGTGAAAAACAATAGCTTTGATGAGTTATTTACATCTCTTACTTATTATAATCTTACATATTATTTAATATTGTGACCGTCTTATTTAAATAAAGATTTACAAATTTTATGTTGCGCTACGCTCTAGCCAAGTATTGATAAAAACTATGAAATTACTCATTGGATAAAGCAATGCCAGTAAAAATAATTTAACTTTCGATGTTCATGAAAATAAGTACCTACTATAAGAGCAAAACTATTTACAGAAAGTGAAATATTAAGGTCCTACTGTGGATGAGATGAATAGTTTGTGGTTGAAGAAGATTCAGAACTTGCCATATTGACTGCAAGTTATAAATAAAGAAAGCTAAAGATGAATATTATGACAAGTAAATTATAAAATATAAAATTAAAAGTACATAAATTATATATTTAGAATGGTGGCAAATTCAAAAATTTACACACGGATTATCATGAATGAATGAGTAAATAGATAATAAAATATATTTCTGGTAATAAATGGAAGAACATTATTTAAATGTTCAAACAATATTATTATTGAAACTCGTTTAGTTAGTTAAAAACAAATAACTTTGTTAAAAAGTGTTGGTTAAATTTTGATAAAGCATTTCAATATTGATAATGCGGATGGGTTTAGTATAAATATTGGTTGAAATTCTACCGTTTAGGATTATGCTTAAAAGTTTTATGAATATTTACTCATTTTATTAAACTGAAATATACTCTTAAGAGACTTAATTAAATAAAAGAGGAAAGGCTTTAATATTTTGCAGAGTATCATAGGAAATACTGATTGGGTTATTAATGAAATATAAAATAGTTTTACTCTAGACTCCATTATTATGTGCATGATACATTTTATATTATTAATAATGTAATATTTAAAAAAATATACACTGAACCATTAAAGCCATAGGGTAAAGTTTAAATTAACCAATACAATTTCCAGTTAGTCAAATAATCTAAATGGAAACAAGTCTAATTTTACTCTAACCATTTTAATCAAATCTGCGATCCAGGAACTGATTAATTACTGCTTCTTCAACCAGCTCTAGCAAATAGTACTATTGCCTTAATCATTTTGTATCTAGCGTAAAAATAATTGTTCAGTATTTCCCTTATGAGCTCTTAAATTTTTTATATTGTATTATATATTAATATGAGTGTTACAGCTATATTCATGCTAATGGTATAGATTATGTTAATCGTTAGTTTAAATAATAGGCGGATGTAGATACGGAAAAAAGTATCCACTTTAAATTTATTATATTACCACCGTTTACACGGCTTTCAAATCATGTTCAGAGACATAACGTTTTAACAAATAATAAAGTTAATAAAACTTATTATTCCAACAAATCACCACTTTGCGTTTTATGATACACGACAATATATTTTTTACTGAGTTTATTTCCTTCAAAATCACGCCTAAGATACGTGTGGAAAAGATAATCCAATTCTCAATAAAGAAAACTAGTTATGAATAAAATTATATATTATATTATTAAAATAAACCTTTTTTAATGTATGTTACCATCCTATAAAAAGGATAGATATTATTTACCCATTGTAAAGTATGACTACAACGTTGTTCTCTGGTGTGAGAAAGGCCACGTGCAGAAGACCACCTGGGTTGGGGTAGGTCAGTTGAATGTGTACAGAGCCTGGAGGGACAAACATGGAGTAGTGAGCCTGGAAGTAATATGGCGGCTGCTTGTAGAATTCATCCCCTGTGGCGTTCACGATAATCGCGGCGTTGTATCCCCAGATGGTGGGGTTGTCATTGAATGTGGCCGGACCACCATCTTCATTTAGAGCCATGTTCCAATCGGTCCAGCCCACTACCCAGTTATTGAATGCCTGAAATTAGAACACCACATCTAAAAACTAATATCTTTACTATGACTAGACTACATTAGATGGTCCCAAAATGTATATGTTAAAATTTAGGCTAGCCGGTATTAAGAAACCGTATTAGCTGACTGTTAGACTCTAATATATTCTAGACTCTATTATTTCACCGATAATATCTCAGATTATATAAAAAAACAGATTTTATATACTACTTTTTATAGTTTAATATTATAATTAGTTATTTAATATCTATAAGATCAACGCTTCATGTCATTCATATATTCCAAAGCTCCCTTTCATATTTAGTTCTCTATTCCATATCAATTATACTAAGATGGCGTGAATATTGATCCTTTATTATTTCCTCATCAAAGAGAGTTAAGAAACGCAACCAACCTGCCAATTATGTTCTAGCCAAGCACCACGTCTTATTTTCTACTAAAACTATTCGCACATGTACTTATTAATGTAATGTGTTAGGGAGTAGGAAGGTTTTATTCATAGGAAGTTCACCCATATTTTCTTGGAGGGAGAGTAGAAAAACATTTATCAATATAGCCCGACTGGGACTCTTAACACCGATCTTACCATCATTGGCAGTCAAGTGTATTGCGAGGGAGATGTCTTGGAACCACTGAAGTCGGTAGCTAACTAATTCTTATTGTTTTGTTTATAAATGGTTAAGTATTACCTATCAAATTGTGACCAGTACACTCTGTAGACATTCATGGAGGGTTTAAAACATAGAATCTCACCTGCAGCATACTATTGGCATATCTTTCTCCAACCTCCCAGTCCCCAAGATCTTCTCTGGTAACCCGTACAACTGAAATAAAACGAAAATATAGTATATAGGCTATTATATATATTTATTTTATTGATTTGATTTTTAAAGGAGGATAAAAAGGGATTTATAATTTACACTTTAAGATTACTCACAATAATTGGGTGATTTAATATCTAAGGTATCAATTATTTAATCAAATTTTAAAAAATCTTTCAATTCAGTGGAATGCAGATTCACGTAAGTAATTAATTCACAATAAGTAAAATGAAATAGTTTTAGAAACCACATAATTGTTTTAAATATCTTCTAGAACATATATGATGTTTCTGTTTTGGGTGTATACTCACGATTGCAAGCTTCAGTATACATCAGGAACTTGTCAGGCTGGGCCTCGTGGGCTTGACGGAGAGCAACATCTGATGAAGAACTGTCTGTGTACCAATGAATGGCAATCCCAGAAGAATAGTTGTTGGTTTTCTCATTTGCCAGTACCTAAACATTTTGTATTATATATATATTTAACAATTTCATTTTAAGTGTCAGAGTAAGATATTTTCCTGAAAACCTTTTCGTGGTATCTTATAGAATTTTGAGTGATCTCAGGTGCAAATCATGATTGGATATTCCCCTCGCCCAACAGCATCTTATATTATGTTTTCTACCATATTCCCTAATCCATGGTTGAAGCAAATCACGATATTGTGGATCAAATTCATTTATTTTACTGTTCGATACTATTTTTACTAGCTTCTATGTTTTAATATTAAGATTAATGTTTTGTGTTTATTTCTTTCGCTAAGCTATCAAAAATTAAGTTATTTTAATCAAAATATTATAAAAGAAAATATGAAATTATATTTTGTGAGCTCTGTGTACAAGAATTTGTCTCAATATTCCAAAGGGTTGAAAATGAAACTTACAGGACATCTAGTAAAGAAACATATTTTGCTCTATGAAAGTATATCCATTTAATCAAGAATGTAATCATAATCATCATATTCTTAATAAGACTTGAGGTCATTTCATTTAGAGGTGCACGAGTCATATTTTAAGGCGAAAAGGCGCGCACGCTCAAACTTTTGATAGAACCAAACTATACTGATGGTTTATAAAGGAAAATAAGTATTTATTTATGAACAACATGAATAGGTAATGAATTAGAAATCTAAATTAAATAAAATGTTTATTTTTTATACTAGAATGGGAAATACGTTTTAAATAGATGCCAGCTGAATAAAATGCAATCCATACATCAAATTTAATTATGTCATTTCTTAATTTGGATTACTAATATAATATAGAGTGAGATAAATAATAAAGATTAAAAAATATATAATATATATAATTATATAATATATAATATATATAATTATATAATATATAATATATACATAATATATAATATATTATATATAATTATATATTATATAATATATATAATTATATAATATATATAATTATATAGAATATAATATATAATATGATTATATATAATTATATATAATATAATATATAATATAATTATATATAATATATATTATAATATATTATATATATTATATACATTATAATATATTATATAAATTATAATATATCATAATATATTATATATATAATAAAATATTATATATATAATAATATATTATATACATAATAATATATAATATATATAATAATATATTATATATAATATATATAATAATATATTATATATAATATATATTATAATATATTATTTTATATTATATTATATATATTATATAATTATATGTAGTTATGTTTGTCTTTACACAATAGAGAGCAAATTTTTATAAAATATAACAAGAATAATTGATATAAATGTTACAAAGGATCAGTTAGGGTAGTCCAATCTCTTATAAAAGTTACCGAAATAAATCATCATGATATCTTGAAAACATGATCAAATATAACTGTTCATAGATACTTTGTTCAGTGATATTTTCTGACCTGAGTCCGAATCTTATGTGAATACTACACTAGTTTACGAGCTCATTTTCATTCATAATGGTTGAGAATATATGTTCTTGAAGTTCGTTCCCATGATGTAATAACTTCTCCCCACCTGATTATTGAAGGTGGGCTGAGCAAACAAAATGCAGAAGTCTACCCTAATATTACTATTTTTAAACACTACAAGCATTAAATATTGTGAAATCCCTAGGTTTGTGCAAAATAGGAAGTTTGGACGAATTCGTATGGACCATGGGGTCGGATTAGTATTATGGCTTGTGTCAGATAGTCCTGCTAAGAATTTAGTGGTGTTGTATTTATCTGTTTGTATTATCCCACATCTATATCGTTGTATTTATATTTTTACACTAATAATTATATTATATCTAACATTTGTAAACGACCTGCCTCGGTGGCGTAGTTACCTAACACGCTAGTCGTGTTGAGCTCGACTGCCGAGGACGGAAAGATCTAGCTTCGAATCTCGGTCGGGTGAACTGGGAGGGGGGTTTACTAAATAGTTTTCCACTCTCCCTCCGCGCAAACGTGGGTTAACGTCCTCTAAATTAAACCAATCCAATTCCTAGCCCAGTACCATAGTTAGTACTTAAAGCTTATAACCCGAATGGGTAGTAAGACGCGGTGCTAAATAATAAATAATAAACCATTTATAATTTTAATTTCCATTAAATTGTTTTATTTATAAGAACCTATGAACTAATGTAAGATGGAATTATTTTTGTTATTAAGTGTCTTAAATTTAATATTCAGATTGCTAGTATAAAAATTGGTTGGATCCATATAATTCAGAACTTACTCAAATAA
Source organism: Timema douglasi (assembly GCA_901482245.1). Classification (NCBI taxonomy): domain Eukaryota; kingdom Metazoa; phylum Arthropoda; class Insecta; order Phasmatodea; family Timematidae; genus Timema; species Timema douglasi. The sequence continues at coordinate 7,687 of CABEEJ010006403.1, forward strand.
ATAGTAGCTACCACGACCAAAAATATCTATCATAATAAAACCATGACCTACCATTTACAATCTCTGTCCTGTAAATTCTAAATAGTTTGTTTGACATCTCACCGTGTTGACCCAGTTAGGAAGCCACATCCTGTTGTCGTCAAGAATCATCAGTTTCAAGTTACCATATCCTCCCTTTTCGAGAGTAGGTCCAAGATAGTTAGCAACCCACTCTGTATAAGCTTCTGGGCTCCAGCCCATCACAGGTATGCTGGATGCGTAGTTGTACCCTTGGCTTGGCTCATTTTGAGGGTTCACGCCCCAGAAGGAGATATTCTGACGGGCGAAGGCATCAAAGTATCTATAAATAATATTTAATAAATACTAACTTCCATTAAAACAATGTTTTATATTAAAGATATTCAATTACAATGAGAATTTCAATGTATATAAGTTTACAAAAGTTTGTTATAATTAGAAATAAATGTGTATTCCACGTGCCTGCAAAAAAAAATAGTCCTTGATGTTTGTTAAAAATATTTAGGCTAATATAAAAGGTATGCTGATCTCAAATATGACGAAAGTTTGTCTCCAAGACGTAGAAGTTTTCCGCAGAATGGATGTCATATATATCAATATATTATTCTGTTAAGAAGTTAAAACACACATATCTGTATAAAAAATGAAACAAAGAATCATTTTAAAATGTTATTTATTGCTATTTATTTTACTTCAAAGCCCCGTTTAGTAATTTTCATTCAATAGGGTGTGACCAAAACAACTAGACGATTAGTAACTTTTCAATCAAGACTTTAATTGAAAAGAAAATAATAGCTCTCTAAATAAACTAAGACTGCAGTTTTTACTTGATCACTTTTTGAAGTTAATGTCACTCGGGAGAGATCCACTGGACGTCAGACAAACCTACGCTCTTTAATTAAGTTTCCTCAACACAGATCGTCTAATTGTTCACCACCCCCCATATATACAACTTTTGAATCATCTCTGCGCATTATCCAACAGAAATGTGATGTTATCGTTCCATCCTATTTATGTCTTGGTGGTGTACATGTTGTCATTTTAGTTCCCATAGATCTTCTTTGGAACTCGCTAAAAACTATTTTAAGCCTTTATTCCAATAGTTTTAGTGTTTCACTGTCTTTTGGGAATATTTATATGTCTGCCCAACAAAAGTTCCTTATTTAAATAAGTAATCCAACAATTCCGGAATTTCTTTCGTAGATAATTAAAATATTCTATTTATTTGAGAAAAGATTTTACAAGCTGCTTCATAAGTCTATTTTTTTAACATGTGCTAGGAGAAGTGATTTTGGGGTCAACCAAACTATAACTGATAACACTATTGTTTCTTGGTTCTAAACAAGCCCAACTTGGCCGTTGTTTCTTAATCCAGTTTTGGCACTTCACTCGGCAGTCCCATTTAATCAAAATTCATAGATTTTTGTGTATCCTGCTTTCTGTTCAATTCTAATGGTTAGTATTTAAAAACTAATATCATTCATACATCCATGGTACTTGTAGTAGGCCTTAAACTTTGTAACAAATAGGGCTAGCTTTTACATTTTTCTTTAAACAACTCAGATTTACCAGCAGGGATTGAAAAACACTTTATACTATTGAATAACAACACTGCTTTTAAACTTACTTTCGAAGAACAAAAATAGAGTATCCACTCATTCAAGCTATAATCAATTTCAAACTGTTGCGTCAGTCAAATAACATCATTACAACATCTGAGAGAAATATGGTATGGCATAATTCTCCCTCTCACTATACGACGACAAAAAGCTTCCAGGAGCATTCAAGTACATCTTCTTAAGACTAAAGCTAAACACTTTTGCAGACATTTTAGGACGACCCAAGGCATTCAATTAAATTTGTGGAAATAAACTGGAGCTCTGTTTTACATGAAACACCCTAAAAGTCCTCATCAAAGTTTTGAATATCTTTTTGAGAATAAATAGAATTAGCTTTTAATGTATCTGGTGACAAAACTATTGGTATTCCTGGACCATTAATTTCAGGGCGAATCACGGATGGGAGGTTCGTGTTGAAAAGTATATCCTATTATTTATACTTTACCTCTGTACGTTAGAAGAGAGCAAAAGTAAAGTCCATAGCCATGATATTTTGGTTCCCTGCTGATCACAAACATGCCAAAATGTAAATCTATTTTATAATCTGTAGACTAATTTAGGAGTTCTACACAAATAGAGCTTGCTGAGTAGATAGCAAATAATTTGTTTAATTTTGTGGTAAAATGTTATGTGATTGAATTATATATATATATATATANTATTTAATGAAATCAAAATATAAAATCTATAAAAAAAATGTGAATTTTTCCAAACAATTCTTCCATCACAGACATTGGTTTTTCAATAGTGAAAATGCTAAGGATAGACAAAATTAAAGAGGTTTCGTTTGAAATTTGTCGATTAAAAATAAATTTTGAATGTATTTAAAAAATAATCGACACATAAATACAATAATATATTATGTATTTTTATTTTAGTATTATTGAAAATCATATAGTTAAGTGGCTACTACCTGTGGGGCAAAAACCAAATTTGAAGTGCTGTGAAAAGCTTTGCAAATTAAAACTTCGTTTGCGTAATATTATTCGAAAATAGAACTATAAAAACTAAAGTTATTTTTGATAAACAAAAAGAATAATAAAAAGATAACATGTAAGGCTTGTAATATACTTATAAAGGAATAAGATTTCATGTTCGTGCATGTGGTGTGAACTTTTATGACGTCATTAAAAGAAACCGGAGGATCATACGCCAAATTATGAGAAATAAATTAGTTAATTGCAGAAATATATTTAAAATTAGTAAGTAACCCCACAATCACCATTATAGTTAGATGAGTTATAAATTTTTTTACTTCTAAAAATTGTTTCTGGTCCTTAAAGAATCCTTATCTAGTTTTGTATTTATTATTCCACCGTGACAAAACATTTAAGAAAGTCAGCTATATCAATTATGTTAGTTTAGTTGGAGTTTACATATGTTTCCTATTATTTCCGCATAGTTATCATTTAAAAAAATGTATGGTATTCATATTCCCGCTTTTATTGGTCAATGATTTAAGAATACAAACGAGTAGAATGAAGTTATTTCATAATAACACAGTTCGATATTAAGCTCACTATGATAAAATAAGTGTCTGCTTCAATTTATTTCTAGTAATGTAAATATTCAAGATTGTACGTATATTAGTATTTAAAGTATCTTAAACACAATGCTGTTCCTATAAGGTTATATTGTCACACTGTGAATGACACACAAACGCTTACTTGAGGAAATAATTGGCCCAAGGTTGGTAGTACTGTTCGTCTAAATGTGCTATTCCCTTGGTCGTTCCATTAATCTTCATCCACCAGGGGGCAGACCACGGGGTGGCGAAGAGTTTGATGGTCTCACCTCGCAGTTCTGAGGCACGTTTGATGATTGGAACCTAAACAATGACGGTGAGCAATGACAATCTGTGTTATAGCCTTTCTCGAACATGAATGAGGGACACTTTCAAGTTAATTGGGAGGGTCAGTATGGACATATTAACTTTAGATATTGTATATCTTCAACAACCATTTGGATATCATTTTGATTATCACCGTTCGGAAAATTGCAGATAATATGATATTGCTATACAATTTTCAATGACATTTTATGAACTAAACATAAACTAAATTAATTTAACTCTTTTGAAACATTAAGTTTATAATATTATCATTAATATATTTACTATTATTATAGTATTTTACCTTTTGACTTATATGCCCAAACCTTAATTTATTTTTAATATATTCTAAACTCTAAATTCAAACTATGCCCAAACAAAAATTTGAGCATTAACGTTTCAAATTTTAAAACGGAAAAAAGAAAAATAGTTCTATATAATAAACGTTTTATCCCCTCTGTATAGGGGAGGTGGGATATAGCATTCAATATTTTACAATTCAATAAAATAGGGGATGATTGGTTACCTTGGCTAGAGATTGTTTAGAGAACATCGTATCCCCATTGAAGATCATAGAAATTTAAAGTATAATTTTCACATGAATGGACTTATATTGACAGTTTGAAAAGTTACTAAAACTACTTCCACAAATGAATACATCAAGTAATGTTAACTGCAGCTATCACGTTTAAAGGGTAAATTTAATACCTAATTATTTAGGAATTTTTTATCAATTTTGATCAAAAAATGTATATCCCCAAGTTTTAAAAGACACTTTCTGTGATCACTGCACCCTAGATAAAGATATAGAGAAAATATATATTCACTATTAGTTAGTTAGCTAGTTATTTAGCACCGCGTATTATTACCCGTTCGGGTTATACACTTTAAGTACTAATTACTCTAATGGATTAGGAATTGGGAAGGTTGAGCTAGAGGAAGTGAACCCGCATTTGCGTGGAGTGAGAGTGGAAAGCCCTGTAGGAAAAACCACCCCCAGTTCACCCGACCGAGATTCGAACCTCGATCTCCCCGTCCTCAGCAGTAGAGCTCAACACGACAACGCGTTAGCCAACTACGCCACCGAGGTGGGTTATATTAATTATTCATAGACTATTAAATATTAAAGAACAATTTCACGGATTGTAAAAATAACGCAGGAACAACACAAGTATAGAAATTTAGTAGATCTAGGTGTGCTATTTTATGTGACATCAAAAAATTAATGAAAAAAGGCAACCAAAATTATATTTGATATTTTTTTTATTACAAGGTATCATCATCCTTGGCTTAAAAACTTGAATTAAATTAATAGTGTAATCGATTGTAATTTGATTATAATAGATCAGGTTTTTTAAACTGCTCTATAACAGAGAAAGTATTTATTTTAAAATTAAAATAATTATATTGGAATATATAAGTACTAAATTAATAGCTTTTACATCCTTTTTATTTTCTAGTTTCCAATTATTTTAATTTTTATTAAGTCTACAGATTTCCCATAAAATTAAATCGATAAATGGATTATGGTAAACATTTTACAATACAGTTAACTTGGAATTGATTGCTCAAAAAATTAGTTCTAAGAATGTATTTTAATTGTATGGCCATTTTTGTTACCTTAAGTTGGTAATCGTTATCAATGAGGTCAAAATGTTCCCATTCTGTATCGCCCTGCACGTCATCATAGCTGTAGTAGCGTGTGGAGAAGTCACAGGCCCCCATGGGTACGCGGAGGTATAAATAGTTAGATCCGCCCTTACCAAAATACGTGCTGGACACAGATTGGAAATACAAGTTAAGTATTCATATTTGAGTAATATGGCATAATACGTGAAACTATATCTTACGTTTTATTTAAATTAAAACTTATTTACTCTTTTTACAAACTCAAATATAATAATATAGTCAATTTTTAAACTAAAGATACATCAGAACTTAATAAGCATAACATTACTTTTATATTATATTTTCATTTACATTCATTAAATTTATAGATAAAACTGATAGCTTATCTGTTAACTTTAGAAATATAAAACTTATGAAACCATATAGCTGATATTTTGTACTAAAATAAACAACCGCATATAATACTCTGGTTAATTTTTTGTTTTAATTTTACATCTATTAATGTTTTAAGCCAAGTAAAACATTTTTACTTGCTATTATGCATGTTTTTTGAATGGTTTGTAACAACATTCCCTTGCTTTATAATTAACTTGACAACTAAGAAAAATTATCAACTTGAAATCTGAAAATACATTAATTAAAGCATAATTTAACATGGTATTATAGTTATGTTTATTGGTTTTTGTTCATATTACTTGATATAATTGGTTCTTTTACAAATAAGTACTACATTATTAAAGCACAACGTATTAATGTGATATGATCTTACACTTATAACTACATGTATACAGACCAACACGATTTATAAGGACATTATAATAAAAATATAATGTAAATGATACTATTCATTACCGTTATGATTTAGATGTTAATACATTTTGACTAAGTACTGTGGAAACAAATTTTTACTCTTGCATCCAATGTGAGATTGACACCCTGATCCACGTGGCTGTATATTCAGGATATTGCAAAACAAAGAAATATTTAAAGCTGAAAAATATTCTATGCCTTAAGAAACAAACCACATTATGTTTTTTTTTAATTTTTACGTAAATTCAAAGAATGACACCTTAGACTGGTTGACCAACAATTCATGTTAATATACAATTGATAAAGATTAAAAAAAGTTGCATAATTATTAAATACAACATAGAAGTATGAACCTCAAAAGTAATTACTACACATAAGGAATCATAAGCATAAATTAATAATTATTTATAACTTGGGCTTTGGTTAAAAGAGAAACAAGGAAAGGGGAGGCCATGGGAATTTAGTCTTTGAGGAGCATGCTAGCTGTTGCCAGAACAGAGAGGATTAGGAATGTAGTCTTTGAGGAGCATGCTAGCTGTTGCCAGAACAGAGAGGATTAGGAATGTAGTCTTTGAGGAGCATGCTAGCTGTTGCCAGAACAGAGAGGAATAGGAATGTAGTCTTTGAGGAGCATGCTAGCTGTTGCCAGAACAGAGAGGATTAGGAATGTAGTCTTTGAGGAGCATGCTAGCTGTTGCCAGAACAGAGAGGAATAGGAATGTAGTCTTTGAGGAGCATGCTAGCTGTTGCCAGAACAGAGAGGAATAGGAATGTAGTCTTTGAGGAGCATGCTAGCTGTTGCCAGAACAGAGAGGATTAGGAATGTAGTCTTTGAGGAGCATGCTAGCTGTTGCCAGAACAGAGAGGAATAGGAATGTAGTCTTTGAGGAGCATGCTAGCTGTTGCCAGAACAGAGAGGATTAGGAATGTAGTCTTTGAGGAGCATGCTAGCTGTTGCCAGAACAGAGAGGAATAGGAATGTAGTCTTTGAGGAGCATGCTAGCTGTTGCCAGAACAGAGAGGAATAGGAATGTAGTCTTTGAGGAGCATGCTAGCTGTTGCCAGAACAGAGAGGATTAGGAATGTAGTCTTTGAGGAGCATGCTAGCTGTTGCCAGAACAGAGAGGAATAGGAATGTAGTCTTTGAGGAGCATGCTAGCTGTTGCCAGAACAGAGAGGATTAGGAATGTAGTCTTTGAGGAGCATGCTAGCTGTTGCCAGAACAGAGAGGAATAGGAATGTAGTCTTTGAGGAGCATGCTAGCTGTTGCCAGAACAGAGAGGAATAGGAATGTAGTCTTTGAGGAGCATGCTAGCTGTTGCCAGAACAGAGAGGATTAGGAATGTAGTCTTTGAGGAGCATGCTAGCTGTTGCCAGAACAGAGAGGAATAGGAATGTAGTCTTTGAGGAGCATGCTAGCTGTTGCCAGAACAGAGAGGATTAGGAATGTAGTCTTTGAGGAGCATGCTAGCTGTTGCCAGAACAGAGAGGAATAGGAATGTAGTCTTTGAGGAGCATGCTAGCTGTTGCCAGAACAGAGAGGAATAGGAATGTAGTCTTTGAGGAGCATGCTAGCTGTTGCCAGAACAGAGAGGATTAGGAATGTAGTCTTTGAGGAGCATGCTAGCTGTTGCCAGAACAGAGAGGAATAGGAATGTAGTCTTTGAGGAGCATGCTAGCTGTTGCCAGAACAGAGAGGATTAGGAATGTAGTCTTTGAGGAGCATGCTAGCTGTTGCCAGAACAGAGAGGAATAGGAATGTAGTCTTTGAGGAGCATGCTAGCTGTTGCCAGAACAGAGAGGAATAGGAATGTAGTCTTTGAGGAGCATGCTAGCTGTTGCCAGAACAGAGAGGATTAGGAATGTAGTCTTTGAGGAGCATGCTAGCTGTTGCCAGAACAGAGAGGAATAGGAATGTAGTCTTTGAGGAGCATGCTAGCTGTTGCCAGAACAGAGAGGATTAGGAATGTAGTCTTTGAGGAGCATGCTAGCTGTTGCCAGAACAGAGAGGAATAGGAATGTAGTCTTTGAGGAGCATGCTAGCTGTTGCCAGAACAGAGAGGAATAGGAATGTAGTCTTTGAGGAGCATGCTAGCTGTTGCCAGAACAGAGAGGATTAGGAATGTAGTCTTTGAGGAGCATGCTAGCTGTTGCCAGAACAGAGAGGAATAGGAATGTAGTCTTTGAGGAGCATGCTAGCTGTTGCCAGAACAGAGAGGATTAGGAATGTAGTCTTTGAGGAGCATGCTAGCTGTTGCCAGAACAGAGAGGAATAGGAATGTAGTCTTTGAGGAGCATGCTAGCTGTTGCCAGAACAGAGAGGAATAGGAATGTAGTCTTTGAGGAGCATGCTAGCTGTTGCCAGAACAGAGAGGATTAGGAATGTTGTCTTTGAGGAGCATGCTAGTTGTTGCCAGAACAGAGAGGATTAGGAATGTAGTCTTTGAGGAGCATGCTAGTTGTTGCCAGAACAGAGAGGATTAGGAATGTGGTCTTTGAGGAGCATGCTAGCTGTTGCCAGAACAGAGAGGAATAGGAATGTAGTCTTTGAGGAGCATGCTAGCTGTTGCCAGAACAGAGAGGATTAGCAATGTTGTCTTTGAGGAGCATGCTAGTTGTTGCCAGAACAGAGAGGATTAGGAATGAAGATGTAAGATCTAGAGTTGGGGTACAGGGGGTACACGATATAATAGAGAAAGCAAGGAAGAGATGATATGGACACGTATGAGAATGGAAGGGGAGAATATTCAAAATAGATTAATGCATAGGAAGTATGTAGAGAAGAAACCTTAAGGGAGATCAAGGAAGATATCAGATAAACAGATAGCAGCAAGTGTGCAGGTGAGAGGAGGAGAGTGAAAGAGAGTGCAGAATGGTGGAAGGACATAGGAAGATAGAGGCATTTTACTAAACGAACCTAGCCACAGGCTGAAAATAGTCCCTGATGATTATGAATTGTATATAAGTAAATAATTATATTTAGCTTTAATCATCCTGGACGTTCGAAGCTCAATTTTTACGTATTGTGATTTAAACGTCTTGAGGTAAATTGATGACTATTTCAGGTGGATGAACACATAAGGAAATTTGAAATGTTACACAAACTTAGTTACTTAAGAAAACCCTATCGTTATATATAATGCGAGCACAATACATAAACCACGTGACACCAGAAAAGGGTGATTAAACGAACGGGAAACATATAATACGAAAACGTGTCATTCTGTCTCACCACTCCTCCTATTTGGTAGACGTGACGAGTACTGTAAGAAGGAAATACAAAAATGGATGGGACCCCCAAAGCATAATAGATTTACAAGTTTAACAAATATGACTATTCGTATCAAAAACATAGGGAATTATTAGAAGTTCATAGATACCCTATTGTATACAAATCTTCCCATTGTTTAATGTTAGGCAACATTGGAGCAACTAATCACATGGTTGCCTCTAACGGGCATGTAAGGCGAGAAGCACTAAACTTGACTTACAACCAAGACACCTATGGTTGGGTCAAAGTTAGAAGAGGATATAACTCATTTAAGAAGACCAAGCACACATTCTAGAACGAAAGTGTGGTAGCCAGAATACTACATTAATTTAAATCAGGGGGGATAATTTAATATGTGAGTAGGCAACAATACATAACTCTATTACAGTCTTACGGCAACAAGTCATAAACCAGATCAGCTTGAACCAGAAAGGTAGTTAAAGAATATCCAAAACTAGAAAGTCCTGTTTAAGGAGCTAGATCGAAGGAAGTTAGCTGAATTAGCTAGCGTCTGTTAACTCTAGAAAGAGTTACATGATGAAAAAGTTAAGTTACTAAAGCTGGAACTATAGGTTTACAAATAGTCATAGGAGATCTATCAGGGATCGGGGCTCTAAGGATACTATGGCAAGCCAATTTCTCAGTAGTATTGCCTGATAATCCGCTAGTATAGTTAATAATCACTAATCTAATAGTCTGGAGACAGAATTTAACAATATCTAACAGTCAATAATTAAAAGGCCAAGCGGCACCTGAAGGGAGCCCGACAAATTAAACAACACTACGTGGGTTACCCCCCTGGAATAGAAGCATACCCACATGGTGTGCACCGTACGAAGGTACAACCATAGGCAAGCTACAAACTGATGGTAGTCAAAGACCCTAATAGTTCATGGAAAAAAGCCACGGATTAACCTGATCTCCCTTTTTTCCTGATCTAAAAGGTTAAACCATCTAACACATGGTCACACAGTGCAGGGCTTCGGCCTATCACCCAAATATTTAGGTCTAGCCATATGTACATAGTAAAAACCATAAACATGTATGGTCATAAGAACTACACGATGTTTATAATAAACTACATCTCTTAAAGAGTAGAAATTCTAAGTCTAAGTCCAATGGACACGGCGAAACAATACACACATATTCTCAAAGAGTACTAACTTTAAAACTACCTCATATGGACATAGCGTGACATTATAAAAACTCTATCGAAAAATACATGTTTAAGGCCAAGCCACATGGCGAAACAGTACAAAAAAACCTATCAAAAAGTACTAATTTTTAGACTAAATAATCTCGATTTTAACAGATATTACATTATCTGTGACGAGGAGGTGAGATTGACGCGTCATTTAATTGTGACCACCACTTGAATGCCGCCAAGCAGTCTCCTTGGATTATCTTAGTTAGAGATTAATACAATAATGAAACTAGAGGGGCAGGATTTATATATGAAATGAAACTGACGTTCTAGAAGTGGAGTGAAAAAAGGGTGGAAGTGCTTCTAGAAGAAACGGGGAGAACCGAGTTCAAGGCATCACGGGGCGTGCCTTCATTTCTGTCGAGTCATGCACGCTGACCAGGTGAGACCGGAGAGTCCGATAGATCTTTTTGGACGTCAAGTCAGGCAGAATTCCCGTGTACCGAGCCGTATTCAAAAACACAATTACGCAGTGAGTTAATAATCTGCCTCATATAATTTGGATTCAATAATTCTTGTATGTATTGATACGTGTATTAAGTATTTTTTTTTAATTTACAGGCTAATAGTACTAAATGAATAATGCGGTTGTGTATACCAGGGTGATTTTTATCCCTCCCATAAATATTTTAAAAGTATCAAGACCAAAATCACGTGATCATCAATATGTGCTGATATTAAGTTACGAATCAATTTTCATTTTCAAGTGAAGTTGAATATTTTGTTTTATATAATATGTAGCCTTATATTAAAATAAATTACAGATTGCTACCATAACCTAGGATCAACAAACTTGTCATTAAAATTGTTATCCATAGGTATATACTATTTTTAATCGATTAAATATCGTTGAGCAAGAAAAAAAAATATATATCAAAAGCTAACAATTTTTTTTCTAAATTAAATACAATATTAAATATGTTATACTTTTAATAAAATGTATTAAATAGGTGTATTCTAACTTCAGTAAAACTTCTGTTGTGGCATCACTAAGGTTCTTTATGTTAAGGGCTGTTGAGTCCGTAAGAGCGGCTCCAAATCCAAATATTTCTTGATATTTCGTTTCTTTGTCCACCGTAAACGTTGGCACAGTCTCATTCATCTCTGCAAAAAGGAGATTTCTTAGAGAAACAAGCTTATCACCTTGATAATCAGGATAAATAAACTATATATATATATATATATATTTACAAAATTGTTTAACCATTTTTTAAAAAGTTCAAATTGCCAATGATCATTTATATGTAGATTTCCCTAACATTATTTATATTTATATACATGAATTTTTTTTTAACTATTTTGATGAAAACCAAATCCAAGCTACTAACTTTGAACCGAATCCTAATAAGGATTATCTTATCTCAATTTTTTTAATCTATAAAAAGTAAAAGCGCATTAAATTTGAATAATAAATATATAATGTTATTCATCATTATATATAGTACCTAGATACATATTTCTAGCAAAATAATTGATGTTCTTTTTTTTTAGAAATATATTTTTTTCAAAAACGGTTAATCAGTATTCAACTTTTAAATTATTTATTATATGAAAAACAGTTTTGTATCAATATTAAAATTGTTTGAGACCTATAGAGTCAAATTTTGAACCATTTCAAAACACTTTTAATAGCATCCAAGTTTTTAAAAATTCTGGAGAAAACTACTCCAACTAACATAATATAGTAATCATATAATTTTCAAAATGTGGGGAGGAGGACCACTGCAAATAGGCTTTAGGGAAGTCCAATTTTAAAACATTTTTGGAGGGGGTAAGGATGAATTTTAGGGGTTGGGGCTTGACATCAAGTTTCTAAAATATCTTTTGTTTTCCTTGCCACCCGTACACAAATAAGGTTTCACCCACTGAGGAGCCAGATTTGTTAACAAATATATTTTTACTTTTCGTATATGTAATGTATTTTGAACTTAGTGATAATAGTACTGATGTATTTATTAACTATTCTTTCACTGCTAAAACTAGAAATCACGCTGTAGAGGGGTCGTCCATTAACCACGTTACGCTTTGAAGGGGGGAGAGGGAAGAGGAGTTATAATATCTACATTCTGTTAT